>CM073768.1:81074724-81298340 GCA_037158775.1 Hetaerina titia | reverse complement strand
CTCTGAAGTGGTTGCACAGACGATTTCATTCACACTCGAATTACTCGTTTTATAATGAGTATCATTAACTAATCAATCATTTACATTTAATATTAAATGTCACAGTACAGGGAGGAACCATTTGACTATATCTTCTACCTACGTCATAAAAAGATAGAACCATAAAGAAGCCATATGGAGATGTCAATGACAAGGATTTTTATTGCATTTGAAGGGCATCACGCGTAGGATTTAAATGATTCAATTGAATTTAAAATAAATGATGTTCCGACCTTCTCGGTTTTAGTCAACTCAATATCAAGTCAATTTGAATTTTCTCAAATTTATTTTTCCGATAAAAAATACAAAAGAAATGCCTGTTCACCCAATCTGTTACTAATAAGAAATATTAGATAATGAACAAAATGGATATTAAAACATTAGAATAATGAAGGATTGATTAAAAATTTCAGTAGATTAAGTACGATATCTCGTATGATCGATGGTCGCCCCCTGCCCTACCTTAAATTTGTAACTTTTGATTTATCTGCAAGTCCGGAATTCTCGAAGGGACACTCGATGCCCTTCAAAAGCCACTAAGGACGCCGTAAGGGTTGATCTGGGGTTAAGTATCTCGTAAAAACTCAAGACAGCGAAATCATTCAACGACGATCGGTATTCATGAGCCGCGGACGTGCTTTTAATTTTGATTCCGCAGCTCATATCTCGGTATCTCAACAAACTGGATCGCGATGGATGAATAAAACATAAACCATGGCGGGCTGCTTCTAATCTTGATAGAATGTGACCACGTGTGTGTGTGTGTGTGTCAACTCCGCGCCAAACAATAATTACGGCAATGACACACCGTCTTCGCGCATTTTAATCGGCTCATCTCCGCGAGACTAACTCGGAGGGGATGGGAAGTGAGGGTGAACGAGGGCTTGGATCCCGGATCATAATTCAGGGAGAAACTTTTAGCGCATAACGCGAGAGCCGCCATCGTTTATCAGGTTTGAGAAAGCCGTCTCCGGTCCGGGGATTAGTTGCATATCGCTGAAAGAACAACGGAAACAAAAACCCATACCCTGCTCCCGCCATCTTATCCACCTATATCCACCTCGTATTCACTCTCTCTCCCCCTCTCTCTCTCTCTGACCCTCCCACCATCCCTCTGTCCCTTCTCATAAATTCCCACCGCAATCTCCCCGCTTCCATCTCCGTCCGCCCTTCGTTCCCCCGCGAGGCGATGCGTGCGTCCAGTTCACATGTCAGAGCTCCCTTCCCTCCTTCCCCCACCCGCCGTCGAATGTGCCCATCGTGAAATTGAGCGGAACGAACTGTGTTTATACCACGTAATACGACGTCCATTTCTTTCAATTTCCTAAGCTTCCAACTTATTTCTTCTCCTTCTCCCGCTATCCAATTCCTTTCCCCTCCTTCCATCCCCTTCCCCTCCCAACAATCGCAATCTCCTCAACAGCCTGAATGTCGGGTATAAAGCCATAATTCGCTCATCTCCTATTTCCTAGTACTTTTCGCACTCCAGTCCCATTTTTCCCTCTTCACTTCAGCTCGGTATGAACGAGGGAGAAAAAAAAATAAGTGTGGTGGGATGAGACGGCAGCATTGTTCTGAGAAGCTGCAATAAGACGTTTATCATAAATGGCTCTGGGATCAAGATGCACGCCACCCCCAACTCCTCTTACTTAGCCCACATCCAGCGCCGGGATCACGAAATCCGCAATAAACTCCCCATTTCACTTCTCGTTACAAATACGCCCAGATAAAGGTTATTTATGGCTTCTGTGAAGACGTGAATTAATCCCTCGGAGTGAGGTGTAGAAACTTCATGAACCGAGGGACGAAACGTAATATTTCTGGGAGAGTGTGAAGAAGTTAACAGTTTTCCCAAAGAAGCGGCAGTATTTTATACCATTGCATTTCTCTCCACCCGGTCGTCAATTTCCATTCCAAATCACCCTGATATTCAATTCATATTAAATTTAAACTTTCTTCACACCTTATACTTTTATAATATCAATACATGAGTAAGCTGCGAACACTATAATGTATTTAAAATTATATGTTGTGAGATTGAAATTCCGATTTGACTCATTCGAAAGATTCCAAAAAATGGAAAGCCAGACTGGGAATAGAATATTTTTTCACGACTTTTAGAAAAATGCAAAAGGATGAATTATAATCCTATCCTGAGTTTAAATTAAATGAAACTGTTTTAGGTTTCAGGAACTTTAGCTGTCGAGCAAGTAATTATTTTTATTTATTTGATGTGTATTCATAGTTAAACTTCGCAATTCGGAGCAGGTTGTCCAGATAAAACTAATTATAAACATATCATGATTTAATGTGACAATTTTTGCACTTTTTTTCCGAAATTAGAAGTGTTAACTGGATTAGGTAGTTTAAAAAAACCAACAATTTTTATAAAGGACTCATCGCAAGATTTTAGCCCCATCGCCAAAACGATAGTTAAAAACAAAATCAAAGAGTGTCCATTACAAATGGATAGGAATGTTTGATTGAAATTAAAACCAGTTTTAGCTTTTGTGAATAATTCAACACACTACCCATTCAATTTCTTTTAACTTGGCTGTTTAATAGATGCGATGGATAACTTTTTAAGGAGCCTCACGTTAGTGTTTCTGTGCAAAGATGTCAAATATGAACTAGAATTCTTCATTAAAATTATAGAACACTGAAGGACTTTTTCCAGATCTCAGGTTGTATTTTTATCGTAAGTAATTCACTTCTAAGTACATTTTTATTTAAGAAATTAATGATTAAGAAATGTGAAAACGGGTGTGAACCACCACCAACTGATTAACGGTAGGCTCAGATGCATGGTGGAATTTCAATTAATTTGAACTGGCAACTGAAAATGCGAAATAAATTTTGATGTCATATTTCGCGAATGTGAATGAGTACTAGTGAGTGGGATGGGAAACGAGACGCCTCGTAAGAAAATTAACAAGTTACTTTCAAAGAAGCACGGGGATGTATTAACGGAAACGTTTGAATAAGACGCATTTATTTGTATATCACTTTAGGTTGACATGAGTTTTCGCCTTACTGAGGTAGTTTGAATGACTCTACCTAGAATAAGTAATCGTACCACGCATAGATTACTCATTAAACCACCGAATTAGATTTAAAATAAAATATTCCAAGAAACCTTATATGAATGAAATCCCTATTATCATTCTCCAATGAACAGGCCTCGTATTTAGCTATAAAATAAGTTGTTTGACTATGGCTAAAACATTAAGGTACAATGTTAAAGACGGAAAGGTATTATATTGTACGTCTGTAGGCATCTGTTGATTATGCCCAAATTCCTCATAGAGCCAGCCACTCTAAATATGACAACTAATTTGATTTGACTCTACGATTTTTTCGTAGCTTTCGCCTTCGGCAAACATTTGCTGCTCTTTATAACTCTTTTCAGAAATTTACCCATCGGGATTTAATCTGTAAGTTTTCTCTCATCCGCAGTTCTTTGTCTAAATGGCTATCTGCTACAAAATCCATCAAATGCTTCTGGTTCATTAGCCATTAATGGCTCACAGAGATTTATGACCACAACCCAAATTTGTTCACTCCAACTGTTCATCGGAGTGAGCTCGAGTCTCCGCGCCGTGGCGGTGACCAACAACGTGTAATGTGATCAACCTAAGGAATAAAAACAAGACTTTTTCCCCACCTTCATTGTTCTTACCATCATTCGCCGAGGAACGATGGGAAGGAAGGCGTTAGGATGGTGGAGATAGTGGTGTTGCATTTTTTTTTGACGAGCAGGCCAGGGATATAAGGAGTATGTAGGACGATGGCCTGGTCTGAGCATAGAGGGTATAGGGGGGGTTGTGATATCTCAGGTCGGAGGGGCGGTCATAACTCAGGTCGAGGCGGCGGCGAACTCTGCGGTTTCCACGCGACCGATCCCGGTACCCAACGAATGCCCATTCACCCCAAAGACGACAAGCGAACACTTCTCCCCCCTCCCTCTTTCTCTCCCTCTTTCCTTTCCTCCCTCCCGCCCCCTCGGCAACCTCTCTGGACCCTCCGTACACTCTGCTAGACGCTGACGCTGGTGCGGTGCTTGCTTTCCTCCTGCGCTTTTCGAAGTTGACCGAACCCAAAAAGAAGTCGATCTCCATCGACATCGAGACGCTGACGGAAGATAAAAAGTGGAATACGATTTAGCGCCTAGCGTCTCGCACGAATAATGCATCCCCTGCATCGTGTTGCACTTATTCTGCTACGAAACTAATGGCATCAATGTCAAATAATCGAACATGGGAGTATACGTATCTTGATTCCGCACGAATTAACGTGGATATCTCTAATATCCTCGATCCTTTTCATCTAGAGTATCACATGGCATTAAAATCGTACCCTTATTAGGAGGGGATATTTAACCACCACACTATACCCAACACAACGTACATGCGCAATCGACAAGTTTAAATTAAGAACACGGCAAGGTTTGAAACACAACGTGGTGCCTGTATGGATAAGCTGACGAAAAATACTACAGTTGTTGACTGACGAGACTAGGTTAAGCGGGTGTCAATTCAATCATTGACACACAGTCTAAATAAGTTTATTTTTAATATGATTTCTATTTTTTATGACTAGGTCTTACTGTATAGCCATTCGGTATATCATTTTTGCACGTTTTTGTGGTGGTGGAATTTCGCCTTGCTACTTACTAAAATCTAGCTTGCACGTTCTTGGATAAATATCTTGCTGCATCCCAAGGTACAATTATTTCTTATAATTAAGCATATGTACTTGGATTCTTGTGGAGTGAAGGGAGGTAGATGTGTATTTGCATGCGTGGAAAATGATAGGATGTTTCTATGAATGTATGCACTGTGGATTTGGGTTTGCCTGTATGTGTTTGTTTGAATGCCGTTTTTTCTTTTTTCCTTTTTTTTGGGTGGTGACCTAACACCCCCCGCTACACGCCCTTGAGGCGGCTTGCGGGGTACTATATAGATGTCGATTTGATTTATTAACACACTATGCATGCAAAGAAAGTATTCTAGTGTTAAAATAAGTTAGTTAGGTCTAATTCAAATAGAATAAAATAAGCATCCCTAATGGATTATCTCCATTTTAATTTATTAAATATTTAAAAGAGTTTTTTTAACCATAAAATATTACTTGTGGGGAATGTAAAATGATTTATCTAGTCAGTCAAACTAGTAAATGAATTGGAACACCACTACGATGCACCAGGCAAATTTGCAGCAACTTAGTAGAGATAGCGTGTTAACATGACTCCTATCTAGATAAAACTTTAGGAAAATGATGCCCTTTGTAAATTCACAAAATATTATTAATACAGCAGTACCGGTTTCATCTATTCATCCATTATTAATAAAAAGAGACGTTTCAGGCGTGATGTGGCGGAATATCATGATTAATTAAAATTGGCAATTTTCCACAAAATAAAATTTTATTAATACAACCGGTTTCAATGTAAAGAATTCCCCAGAAGATGATGTAGTAACATTGAAACCTGTCGTATTAATAAAATTTTATTTTGTGGAAAATTGCCAACTTTAATTAGCCATTATTAAGTTTTCCTTCTCAATATGAGCATAAGAATTATTCAAGATTCTATTTACAAAAGCTTGCAGTCCAGTTTACAGCCATGCTACATACCTATTTGGATAGACAAGTAGAAGCTTATAATTGTTATCAGGCCTATATATTTCGTAAACCTTTGATGAAGAGACAGCACCTACTCATAAGGAGAACACTGTCATTTGTAGTATCTTTTACTAATGATACTTGCACAGTTGAGAATTCGTAGCGTATATTACAATATTATTATAAACAAACCAATTATATCAATAGTCAGTTTTTGAATCGGTGCAATTAACGATTTATAGCATGGTGCAATAACGACCAAAGCCTGCATTGCTCTGGACATTAAATTAAATTCTTGAAGTATTAGGTAATTGTATACCTGATAACACAAAATTTGAAACAAATGAAAAATATAGTTCATAAATGTAGTATTATGCCACAAATCAAGATTATTCATTTAGATATTTCAACATGTCATTTATCATTTTACTCCATATTCTTTTTTATGGAGGAAAGGATATACGCTCTATTCCATTTAATCCACAGGTTTTATTTTCAATTAGATGGTGTTTTAATGCATTAATGCAGTTTTATTATTACTTTATGCAATGAATTAATGTATTTGACACCACGTGCGGTGGTTAATAATAAAATTTAAAAGAGTGGTACATCGGATTCCCGTCGTGCAACCATTGCTATCCAATAAATTATTCCTACCCATAGAAAGGGAATACCTGATGAAGTACGTTTGTTTACCACTCCGTAAAACCATCGCGAAAAGCGTTTTATTTGCTCAGGTTCAGTAATTATTTATCAAGTTAAATTATTAAGATCACCTGAAGCATCCTGTAAATAAATAGTTAGGTTCTTTTCGAGGTTTTTCCTCAAATTTATTGTAATTAGGTTATCTTTCCCAAAAAATAGCTTGCCTCTGATTCTAAACACCGATATTATGCGGAAGGTAAGTAAATTAAAAGTGCAGGCGAGAACCTCGCAATAGGTAACCTCCTCATTTACACTGCTCCTTAAACCTCGCAATAGGTAACCTCCTCATTTACACTGCTCCTTAAAAAAATGATAAAATTACGCAGATCGTTGAACTTAAAACGGACTTTACCATCCATCAGGGCTACAACACGATCAAGAACCCGCGCCTGGACCTAATTTAATATACTTACTTTGGGGTGTAATTACTCAGAGTTTGAGAGAAAAACCCCATGAAAGTTTAAAGGGTTTCTCAGCCTGACCCCTGCCAATTCCCCCGCGTTTCGCATTTCTTTAGCAACTGAGGGAAAGAAAGAGAGAGGGAGGGAGACAGAACGTGGGGGTGGGGAGGAAAAGGATAGAAGGGGGTAAATGGGGGGTGGGGAGTGGATGGGTGGGCAGGTCGAGAGGGATGGACTTCCCTTTCTACCAACGAAATGCCTCCTCCACCACGCATCCAACCTTCAGCGGCGGCCTTCCCACTCGCAAGAGGTGCCCTCCATCCCTGAAAACGGGCATCACCTATCCTCTTCCCTCACTGCTCTGCACTGCTCCTCTTTGGCCTTTTTCTCCTTCTACGTGGACTAAATGGAGCGGGCAACCGCCTCAGGTGAGGCTTATGGGCGAAAGCCCTTCTAAAATCTCTCTTATATCCCGATGGCTCCGAGCGAGTCCTTTGCCGCATCCCACTAATTGCTAAAGCCACCTCCACTACTTCCTTTCCCTCTCCCATGCCCACACCCCCCACCCTCCCCATACTCTCGCTTGCCCCCGACTCTCGCACCGCCCCCCTCCACAACCTCTCCCGCCGCACCCGACTTTTTCTTCCAACCACGTCCCTTCCGCGGCGGCCCCCGAGAGGGGGTGCCCTTCGAAGTCATACAAAGATGCGCCCAGAAGTGGAGCAAAGGAGATTTGGAAGATCTTTGGCCAAGGGGACAGAAGGATTTTGGACAGAGGCGGGAGAACTCGTTAAGAAAATATTGCGATTTTTCTCGCAGCGAAAAGTTCTCTCTCCCAATCTCTCTGCCTTAATACCTCTCTCTCTTTTCTCCCTCTTTATACCCCACTCTCTCTCTTTCTCTCATTTTCGCGTTATTCTTTTTTGTTTCCTCCCCTGCGATGCGTTTGGGTGAGGTTTTTCAAAGGGAGCCCAGAGGATTCTAGGGAGGGAGGAAGGAATGAGGGAAAAAGGGTGGGGAAAGAGTGGAAAATTTCCATTTCCCGCCGTATTAGTGACCGAAATGCCACTCGTAATTTCGAAACAAAGGGAAACACGAAGGTTGCGTCGAGGATGCTCTATTGTGTTCTCCGCGAAAATATAACATGCTGACTCGCCTTCTAAAGGAAATGTAGTCACTGAGACAAGGGCGTGAATGCATTTTGCCCTGGTATTCTCAAATAATGATGTACTACTCTAGAAAATGCCTGCCAATACACTTTAAGTTGGTTATTCTGTCTTTTGAAATCGGCGAAATAGTACTCATGTTACATATAATTTCATTCCGGAATGAGGAAGACGTCGACGTTTTTTCTTTCAAAGCTAGATAAATTAAATTGGATATGCGATTATTGTCCAATATTACCTAATGTTCCCTTGTTCCCAGATGATCAAGAAGAATTGCTATGCTTTTGGATTGCAGATTACAGTGAATTAGATTTGGCAATACAATTTTTTTACAGAATTCAACATTGGACAAAAGGCAGGAGATTCAGGAAGCAAGTTGTTAAAAACCGCAGATGTCTCAAATAGACAGAAAATTCGCAGAGCATGAAATTCTTTTTTATGCAGAGAAAAATATTTAGATGAATATTCAATTTAATAGAGGTTGTTAAATTTGGCTAGCATAAATGAGATTTTTGTAGCCATCTAAATAAACAGACCATTTTAAATACATTTATCGTATAAAATAAACAACATGAAATCGTCAAGTTAAAGATTACTATGCATGGAAAAATTAGGGAAGGTAAAGAAAGAGTGGTATATATATATATATATACTATGCAATATATATATATATATATATATATATATATATATATATATATATATATATATATATATATATATATATATATATACTTTACTATGCAAGCATTACTGAGTGAATTGGAGGTTCAGTGCGATAAATATGGGATGAGAATCAATATTAATAAAACAAAGGTTATGCGATTTTCCAGAAAGAAAAAGGCTAAGCTAAATATTAAAATAGGCGGGGAAAGAATAGAGCAGTTTACATATCTCGGAAGTGTTTTGGACCAATACGGTCAAAGTGGTAGGGACGTAAGGAGAAGAATTGCGCTAGGCAAGGAGGCTTTCTCAAGGAGGAGGGAGTTGATGACGGGGACGTTGAGTAGGGATGTTAAGACAAGACTCGTAAAAACTCTGATATGGAGCGTAGCTATGTACGGCGCGGAAATGTGGTCACTGAAGCAGGAGGATAGACGTAGGTTGGAGGCTTTGGAAATGTGGGTGTGGAGAAGAATGGAGAAGGTGAAATGGACCGAAAGGAAAACAAATGAGGAAGTACTAGAAATGGTGGGGGAGGAGAGGGGTTTGTTGAGAGAAATCGTATGGAGGCAGGAAAAATGGATGAAAGGCATATTGAGTGGTAGTGGAATGTTGAAGAAGGTAATAGAGGGGAGAATGTTGGGCAAGCGAGGTAAGGGCAGGAATAGGATAGGGATGTTGGACGGGATGAAGGGAGGAAAGAAGTACACTGAGATGAAGAGGGACCTGATATAAATTAGTTTGATAGGTGGGGAGTCACAAAATGTTTATTTGATAGTTGTGTCCATCCAAAAACCTACCTTAAACGGTAGATTACCTAATAATAACTATACTATATACATATATATATATACATCAATTTTACCATATACATATATATTTAACTTGGACGGCATAATAGAACTTAAAAACACATGTGTACGTAGAAAGCATGTAAAAGGACACTCACATTTCAGATAGCTGGCGCTTTCGGTCTTCTCTTAGACCTGCTTCAGGTCAGACTAGACTCTACAAAATCCACTAAACCTCCACTACAAATGTCTAAGAGAAGGCCGAAAGAGCTATCTAAAATGTGAGTGTCCTTTTACGTGTTTTCTATGCATATTTTTGTGTTCTAATGTGCCATCCAAGTGTTGTACTCGTATTGCTCTCGTGAGTGCTTCTACATAATCTATATATAATTACGCACTCTTTCGTGTGTGTATATATATATATATATCGATGATGCGGAAGTACTCACGAGAGCAATATAACTTTTGGACGGCACAATAGAACACAGAATAAAACAGATAACACGTAAAAGGACACTCCCACTGTAGATGATTTAAGCTTTCGGCCTACTCCGAGGCCTTTTTCAGGTCAGACTGTCAGTCTGACCTGAAGTTACCACCTCCGGTTGTGATGCCCCATGGTACAGATATCGTATACTTACAGATTATGCGAGAATATAATAGGATAGTAATAATCTGCATTCGTAGATGTTATTTATTAAAATATAATTAATTTAAGCTATATATCTATATATTTCATTAGGGAAAGAAAATTTTTCAAAATACACTTGAAAAAATAAACATATTTTCTAAGTCTCAGGACGAATTTCCTTCTCTGCGAAATTGTAAACTTTGTTCTAAGGAGTAGGTATCGTTTTCATGTTTTGCACTTGATACTGCTAACAATACAAGTTGGAGGATCTCTGAAAATCAATATGCAAGTATATGTGCAATCTGCAATGCGTTCTTCTTGGGTCAGCATTAACACCTTTTCCATTACATTAATCCTCTACTTCTCCTAACACTCTTTACCATACCCATGCCGCCTGAAACTTCATTTCTCTTGTTTATTTCATATTATCTCTTCTCAGTCTTAATTAGCTCAAAACCTCTCAATATCCCACCAATCCTCTCCATTTGACTTCAAATTCTCTAACAAATTCCGTTATCTTCCCTAAACATACGTATATATGTAATAGTCAATTTTTAGCCTTCTTTCAGTCGTGGTAGCGTAAATATAGAGATTTCCCTACTTCTGATATTGGCTCATGCATGATTTCCTTAATACAAGCTCACTGAGCCGATTCAAAAGCTTTTCGGGTAGCGGAATGCGGTTGCTGTCAATGGTGCAGCGACCGCAGAGACGTGCTAGCAGCGGAGAACTAGGGCCTCAACTGCTGCATCCCTCGGGTTTTCAGTCGGGAGGCAAATGTTATTTCTCGCTCTCAGATTAAGATATTGCCAATTTGCCATGAGAAAAAAATACCAATCTCTAATTCCTCTGCCGCGGAGTTTGGGATAGAGAGTTAGGGTTAGGATTTCCATGAATAATATTTTTTAACAGACCTAATGAATAGATCTGTTACGTAGGAAAGACATAAGATATCCGAAAACAAAAAAGGATTAATTCATGGGGATGGAAAACGCTTCGATGGATATTGGAAAAACATTTGTGAGTCACAACAAGCTGTATAAAATCGCATGCTTCAAGTTAAACAGTCTGGATTGATTTTCTTTTATTTTGCCAGTTGAATCTTTTTTTTTACAAGAGATATTATTAAGGGTTTATGATAAATATTTTCAATTAACTTATTACAACTGTATGGCTTGAATTTGATAAATTAAAACTTCTGTACTTAATAGCTGAAAAATAAAAAAAAATACGGAGACACTATAATGGAGAATTTAATCGAAATCCTTGCCGAACATATGAAATATGTTGCTGAAGTAACGCATAGCATCTAACAAACTCAGAAAACATGTTTGGAAAAACGCTTATTTCAGGTGTAACTGTTTCAAATGAACTCCTGCGGAAAATCCTTCGTGAATGACATTGCGGAAGCATTCTCGGCTCGAAAGTGAGCATACCTCTCGCCTCTCGTTTCCAATTCGTGCTGGGTGCACTATTGGTAAACGCTGCGGCATCCTACACCATGAGTGCGCTTTACTGGGCTTCGTATTTCAAACGGTGCGATTATCTGGTGAGATTTAGAGCCAACGACAGAAAAGTATGTTTGTTGTCTGGTCGTCCAGTTTCTCCTTTCAACGCGAGCACAGCATTTTCTTGTCCATAATTTCAATTATATGCTCGCCATTTTTGCGATCGAATTTTACGCTGTCACGGTGAAGATGAGTTAACACCATTAGGTAATAAAAAGCAAAAATGAAAAATTTCCAATTATTGTCGACCGATTGCGGAGTCTGCGTGACTATATCTTCATTTTCATTTCATAGATAAAAAATGGGAAATTGATAATACCTAAATTCCGCACGCATATACGAAAAAAAGGACACAAAGGGATAGACATAACACTTGAAGCTAAAAATCAGTGGAAGAATTGATTTCTAAGAAGATGCTATTTACACAGCAGTTTTACCAAACACATTAGTATTAATAACCTTCAAGCTAGTTGTGGGGATAGGCACAGACAATAAATCGGTAAAGCGATAGATTTCAAAACTTATTTTCATACTTTTCAAAACACAATCTTACACCCGACACCACAAAATGTCCCTCTTCCAATCAAAACGCTCTGTACCCATCTTTCCTGTCTCCTGACTTCTACCCACAAACCCCTCTCCCCACCCACCATACTTACCATTTCCTCATTTGTTTTCCTTATCTACCACTTCACCTTCTCCGTCCTTCACAAGCACTCTTCAAAAACCTCCAATCTACGCCTATCCTCCTGCTTCAATGACCACGTTTCCTCATCGCACATAACTACGGTCCATACTAGTATCAAAGTTCTGACGAGACTTTTATTAACATCCTTACTCAATATCCATGTCATTAATTATCTCCTTGTAAAAGCTTCTTTGCCTTACGCAATTCTTTAATTTATGTCCCAACTCCTTTGACCATTTTAGTCCAGACGCTCCCTAGATAGGTAAAACTGTTCAAGCTGCTCTAGTTAATGAACTCCTATTTTAATATTTAACTTAGCCTTTATAATTCTCGAAGCCTATAACCTTAGTTTTGTTTCCATTCACTCTCAATCTATGCTTACCGATGTGACTTTCGATTGCACTTAGAAATACTTGCACAATCCTTGGCCGACTATAAAACCAATTTTGGTCAATTGCAAACTTCATTTTATGAAATTTTCACCGATTTCAATTCTTCATCTCCGGTTATTATCACGCCACTTTTTCCATTTCCTCCTCAAACAAGAAATACAAGGTTCAAAGAACAGACGATACTAGAATAGCCGTGCTATCCCTCTTCCTAATACTACTTATTCCGGCTCTCCATCCTCAACTCGCACCTGAGCAGTTTGAGACATGTATAGGTTGAAGAAAAGTCGCCTATCTCTCCAATGAATTCCTATTTTCCGCAATAAATTCATGGATTCTACTTAATTTACTCCAACACCTTCTTGAAAGTTATCGAACAAATAAATGCGCCTTGATTGTATTCTATATTCATCTCTATTACTGACTTCATTACTTTTGTGGCATCACGAATGCCTCTTTCTGAACTCAAACTCATCATCCTCTAAGTAATAATTTAAACTACTCTCACTTCCCTAATTGATAATCCTAAGTATTATTTAGGTAGGTGAAAAATCAAAATTATTGTCCTACACTCCTCATTGATGGATGCCTATCCCTTTCTTGGAGTAGGAATAATAATTTTACGAAATCTCCTGGTAAAATTTCGACCTAAATGCTAAATGTAAAAATGCTACGACTCATTACATAAATGTTCTTTCCCCATAGTTTTCCTGCACCCTTAAGTAGTTCTGTGGGAGAGTTGTCTATCCCCACGGCCTTATTTGAGTTCGATTCTCTTATTACCTTTTCCATCTCTTCATCAAGTATGCCTGGACTCAAGCTAGTGTCATAATCTCTTTCTCTCTAAGCTTGATGGCCTGATGTCTTTAATTCATCGTTCCTCTATGTAGTCTCTCCATGTCTCTTGGATCTTTACCGTTCACCAATAGCATTCCTGACGTATCTTTGACAGTGAGCGCGGATTTCCCTTTATCATTTCCAGACAAAACTTTCACCTTCTCGCAGAACGCGCCAATTTCAGCCTTTTTAACTTCCATATCCTCGCACTGCGTTCTCCACTACGCTTAATTGGCCCTGTTAGTCTCCCGCTTAAGGTTTTTATTAAACCCTTTGTGCTTTCTGCAACCTAATTCAGCGTTTACGATCTTCCATTCCCTTCTCTGGGCTATGCTCCAAATCAGTTCGCCTGTAATCCATAGCTTTCTTGTCCTTTTCTTATTTTATGATCCTATTTTTTCTATTTATTATCCAGCTCCTTGTCCTTACTCATGATTTTCCTCACAGCTTGTTGGTAATCCTATCTTTTCCCTCGTAATGCGTTTATATTCTATTTCCTCAACTGTCTCCCGTTTGACCCGCTTAAATCAGGCATTGGTCTTAACTACTATATTATGATGGGCACCAATTACATATGTAACTTTAGTTTCTTTGAGGATATTTTTTATGCTCATAATACCATCATTCCTTTCTATGGTACGACATTATTGCTTACTTGCAGATTCTTATTTGAATGAAAAGTCAAGTGACAAAGGAGGCCGCAATGTTTCAAGATTAAAATTGGCACAGAAAATGTTTCTTGGCAGCATACTTAACATCTTAAATATTTTTTCAGTCCAACGAATCATATTAATATATAAATTAGGGAATAGTAGTAAAATTTTTATCCAATTATTCACATGATAAAAGAAAAATATTAAAACCATTGATTTCAGGGAATTTTGTCTCTTTCCTTGATTCAAACGCAAATATCTGGATAATATAAGTTCATACTTGAGGCGAAAGGAAATATTTACATTTACAACAAAAATATCAAATTATTTTCCAATCTGATTGCTCTCTAAAATGATGATGAGAAAGGCGTTCTTACAAGAAAGCAGTCGACAGTAGGTCTCAATGACTACTGCTGACGGGCAAAATTTTGTCCACGAAGCGGGGGTTACCTATGGATGAGCTTTCACTAACTTATTCCTCGACTTCACCTCCTGGTCGTTTGCAAGCAAGATCCAAACGAGGCACGTCGAGAGAAGATGAACCCCTTTCACTATCCCCATAAAACCCTCGAGAGGTATTCCGTTCAGATACCAAAGGGAGTTAGCCCACGAGCCTTTGAGGTACCCGGAAAGAAAAGCGAAATTATCGTAGTCCTCAAACTACCTACAAAATATACAGCGCTCTCGAAATTATTTTAAATCTTTAAGGGTTAACTCTCTGTCGGTTTTTTGTCTCGTTCCCCTGGTCACGTCTAAGCTATTCCCAATAAAAGAAAACCAGCGATCAGCAAATCAACATTCAAATGAAGATAGGGATCTTATATAAAAGAGCTGAACCTTGATCCGCATCAATCAAGTGCTTGACAAAAGAAATCGTTCCGGAGAGAATCCAGAAATAGAGGGAACGGGCGCAGTCGAGGGAGACTATAAACATTTCGCCCACGTCGGACGGATGAAAGGCTTCGCCCGTGCAACTGTTTCACGGGTTAGGGAGCGAACTGAAGGGAAAGAACGAGCGAGACGAGAATGGTGGAAAGTGATACAAAGGCAAGATGGTGGAAAAACACAAGGGCCGCTCTCATTCCAACCCAGCGCGCCGTCATCAGGGAGCCGGTGGATGTGACGCCCGCGCGGCAACAAAACGCTGGGAGAGATAAATACTGACGGAAGGCGCGGGGAAGGCGTCGGGCGGGGTATCTAACTGCCGAAAAGACGAGGACGACTTAAATATATTCCCTCCCCGTCTCCGCTCCTGAGCGACTAAAGCCTCCCTCATTGCCCAAATATCCCCCACCAACGGGGAGGGCCACCGAACGCCCCGCGGCGGCTCTCTTCATCCCCGGCGTTTCCTCTATGCTCCTCGATTATTCGTTTCCTTCACATCCCTTCCTCTTCACTCGCCCTCCACAAAGCCCTGCTTCACCCGTCCCTTTCGAACCCTCTCGTTCATCCTCCTCCACACCATTGCGCTCAATCTAGTCCGCTAGCACCATCCTTTCCTCTCTCTTTCTTACCTAAGTGCACACGGAAGATCCCTTTCCCACTCTCCTCTTCCTCCCCTCACTTTATCCCATTCCGCAGACATGTCGGGTCGATTTTAAACTCAAAAAGCTTTGCGCGGCGGGGGAAAGGAGGTGTCGCTTGGGCGCCGAGGAGTGCGATTGGGTGAAAAGAAGTATTCTGGGTTGGGGACGGTAGGAGTACGGGATGAAAAAGTATTTGCCTCTCTCCTCTCCACCCGCGAAACTTAAGGAAGGGAATAGATGGCGATGAGGGAGGTGAGGTGAGAAAGGGCGTTTGGCGCAGGAGGGGCTCACAGTTGTGGGGAGGGTGGGCGACGAGAAGAGAAGATGAGTTAAAGGAAAGCGGGGAATGTTACTCAATTAAGGGACATCAAACGGATTAAGTCTTGTTATGAGGCGCTCTCTCTCTCTCTCCGGATGAGGGAGAGGAGAAGGTAAAAGGGGGAAGAGGCAAGGTAGGGAGGCGCGAGAGACGGAGATGGATGAAGGTGAAGAAATATAGGGAAAGGAAGGGGTGGTGGAAGGATTGGTTGGAGAAAGACACCTTAAGGATGAGGAGGAATGGAGGGCATGAGTGAGAGGGGCCCTTTGAGGACTCCGGGAATGTTGAGGGAGACTGTATAAGAGGCCGGAGGAAGGGATGTGGAGGCTGCTGTTTTGAGTCGGGGGGTTGAGGAGGGGCGGGGTTTGAAGAGGTGGTTGTAGCAACGGCGGGGTGATACCTGTTGTTTGGAGTGGGGGTGCGGGGTGTCTCTCAAGGGAGCACGGGGCTTGGAGGGGTTGGGAAGGAGCGAGGAGAGCTCATCGCTCAGCAGCGGGTGAAGTGAGCGGAGAGGAGGTCGAAGAGGAATTCGGAGAGAGAGGGTGTGAGAGTGGGGTAGAGAGAGAACGAGAGGACACCAAATGGGGATGGGCGACACTGAGGTGGGTGGGGATTTACGTCTCAAAAGGTGGCGACGTGTCTTGTGAAGGTCGAGGAGGGTAAAGCGAGGCGTCTCGGATCGAACTGGAAGGAAAGAACTTTTGAATTGCCATGGCGCGACAAGAGTGAGGGTGGGGAGAGGAAGGGGAAAGAGGGTAGAGCAGAACGCAAGGAAGACGGAAGAGGTTTTGCATATACACACAAACATTTTATGTCTATGTGTGTTTTTTTATGTGTACGTGTATACATCTAAATATACATACACATTTTTGATATAGAAATATATATGTTTTTATAAAAATACATATATTTATACATATACATTCAAATATATATATATATATATATATATATATATATATATATATATATATATATATATACAGATTCAAATCCCGCCATACGGCGCACAAATATTTATTCAAACATAGACATAGGTGTAAGGAAAGGGGATAGGAAAACACATAAAAGGCGAACACAGGACATGTGGGGAAGGCGGTTTTGAGCAGATAACAAATGTAAAAATATTGCCTTAACCGGGATATGAACACCGGACCTTTCACTTGCCGGGCG
Source organism: Hetaerina titia (assembly GCA_037158775.1). Taxonomy (NCBI): domain Eukaryota; kingdom Metazoa; phylum Arthropoda; class Insecta; order Odonata; family Calopterygidae; genus Hetaerina; species Hetaerina titia. The sequence continues at coordinate 81,281,229 of CM073768.1, read as the reverse complement.
GATGCGCTCAAGTGCTCCGAAACATTGACCAAAGGATGGCTTTAGGGAGCTGTTTCACCCACCAAAGGACAAATAGACAATACACACAAGAAGAGGGGACAGTTCGTTAGAAAGCATTTTGTATCATAGAGACTAGGAACAGTACGTTTCATGGCACGCATAGCCAGAAGAAGAGATGAGCCACATTGGCCAAATACACATTCAAATACGAAATCCTGCCATACGGCGCACAAATATTCATTCAAACATAGAAATAGGTATAAGGAAAGGGGATAGGAAAACACATAAAAGGCGAAGACAGGACATGTGGGGAAGGCGGTTTTGAGCAGATCACAAATGTAAAAATATTTTCTTAACCATTAATCCCGGTTAAGGAAATATTTTTACATTTGTGATCTGCTCAAACCGCCTTCCCCACATGTCCTGTGTTCGCCTTCTATGTGTTTTCATATCCCCTTTCCTTGTACCTATTTCTATGTTTGAATGAATACACATAAAACATACACAAACACATGCATATTATATATTTTTATAAAAATATAATATGCATTAGTTTGTGTATGTATGCATATACTTGTTTGTGTATGTATATATATATATACAAGTATATATATATAAACTTACACAAACGCATGCATATTATATATGTATATAATATGCATGTAATTGTGTATGTATGTATAAACTTGCATATATTTAAAAATATATATTGTTATAGAAAACACGTGCTAGATACTATTGAAACATAAAAACAATAAAACAAATATTTTACGCTTTGGTGGTCATGCTGCCCTCCTCGAATAAAGTCACTCTCCGCTCTCTTTTATGGACGAAAGCGGCACGACCACGAAAACGTAAAATATTTGACCTGAAGGAGACCTAAGCTATCCGCAATGTGAATGTATTTTTACGTATTTTCCATTCATATATTTTTTTTCTTGGAAATTTCTATGTTTACATAAAAAAATCCACCTTTTGGCGAACATACATTCGTTCACATGGATACATAAGGAAAAGGGATAGGATCATGCATAAAAAGTAGCTTTAGGGGCATTTTTCGAGTAGTAAGTTTAGGAACTGTGTGAATTAATAGATTAGCCTGGCTGCAGAAGAAATTGATGCACTTATATAGATCATATATCTGAGGGGTAAAACTACAGTGTGAAACGTAAAATGGATGAAAGTGGGAAAATGGAGTTTCCATTCTACCGTACGTTTTTAGGAATGCTCTTGATCATTCATTTTCAGTCAAGAGAGGAGACTTTAACAGTAGTTGTCACAGAATCTCTTCGAATAACCCCGAGAAGAACTTTCTCATTCCTTTCAACGCTGTAGAGGACCTTTGAGGGGAAGAATCGAGACGACGTGGAGTGAAAGATAACATAATAACGTGATTCTGAAGGTGTTAATTCCGTCTTATCTTTCGGGGGATTTGGAGTGCGATTTTGAGGGCAGGGAATGCCTCAGAGACGAATAAACATTTACTACTTCACTTGTCTCCCTTTGATTAAGCAATAAAACTTGGACTTGGAAAACGGGTATAAAGGCTCCTGCACAAAGGGAAAATGTTTCATCTACTGCGAACAAAAATCAGTTGTCACAAAGTCCCAATAAAAGTTAAAGTTTCATGCTTCAAACAAGGGCAACTGGAAAACAACTTGAGAGATAACTTTTATTCCATTCATTGCAACCTATAGCCCCACAATCATCTCGGTTGACAAGGAGTAACTTTCGAAGTACGTGAATTTCACCGATCCTGAGATCTGATTATGAGCACAATACTGATTATTGTAATTACTTTTGTACATGTTATCTCCGATTTAGGAGTGCATATATACACACTAATCTTAGCACAACGTATTCGAAAGTAATATCTAGTCGCCTCCAACACAGTTTTATCCGCAACATCTGCGAAATATTTGTTGATAAGGGTACTAGAGATATATATTTTCGATATGGTATTAACTACACTGCGTTTGTGGAAACTCATTTATATTCTCTGTAATAAAACTGAAATATAAATTCGACTACTATCATTATTGTATTATTTATATGGGTTTATGGGGGACGTGGTAGTCCAGTAGGTAGATCGTTGGGCTGCCATTCACTGGACCTGGGCTCATGCAGGGTTCAGTTCTGGGTAAGCTTTACACTTACCTATCAAACCAACCTTCTGGGGGATAACTTGTTTTTTATAGAATTATAGAATATCCTAAGACAGAATTATGGGAGCGCGACCGAAGAGTAAGGCTGACGGTATAATTCGGCATCTCTCAGCTGCCATGACTAAGTACATGAAAGGAGCTTTAGACTTGGATGCCACGCTGTGATGCAAAATCCTGTTATTATGTTCCTGGTCTAACGTCACCTTAAACATTGGACAGAAATAATATGCTACAACTACAGATGGCTATTTGATTACCAATAGGAGTATTAATGAGCACAATCAATGCAAGGAAAAGTCTTAAACTATTGGACTTGGATCGCGTGCAGCGTAGAGGAGCTGGATTGGTAAAACGTTGTTATGAGAAACTTAGACGCGTATCCAAAATCACTCAAGGAGCTAAGGTTAAATTACAGATTTTTATGTATTTATATACTCTGCAAGCCACCACCAGGGTGTGTGGCAGGGGGTGAATACACCGGAATATTTTACCCGAACATAACCCTACTGCGGTCGAACAATGTTGTTATGATCCCCTATCCTTCGTGGAAAAAACAACATCTTAAATCTATCTGTTCTACACTAAATCTCTCTAATTTTATTGACATGCTTTCTCCTACCGTAGTACGATGGGGTAATAATATTTTTTACATCATTGCTTAAGAAAACTCCTTCCAATTTATGCAAGGTCTGCAATTGAACCTTCTTTCCATTAGTGATTGAGTCCACTGGAAAATTTCTGTCTCCCGACATAAGAATATTGTGAACAAAAAGCGCAAGTTGTGTCTCGCAGAATCTACCTTCTAGGAAGCCACGCTATTTTTCATTAATAACTTCTGACTATCGAGGTGTCTCGCAATCGAACTAACAACTAAATGCTCCATAACCTTGCACGACATGGATGTGAAAGAAATAGGTCTGTAATTACTTGGTTCCTCCTTAAACATAGTAGTTGACTCTTCTCAATGAACGCCTTCTTTGCTTGGGCTATTCTTCGCTTAATGTTGGTCGAACTTCTTCTATGCCAAGTTATAATGCTGCCAAAGTAGATGAAGGATTCCACTTGCTCTGGTTTCACTCCTCGAATCGTGATATCTGCATTCAGCTTCTCTCTTCCACACACAAGGATTTTTGTTTCCTTCTTTTTGATGTCCATATTATATAGTATTCCCGAAGTACTTGGTCCATATAATTCAGGTTTGCTTGCATGTCCTCTCGCGTCTCTCATACTACGGCAATGTCGTCTGCGAAACACAGCATGCTAATTTCTTCGCCATTCACATTGAATCCTTTGATACGCAACTCTTATGCTTCTTATGTTGCATCTTCTAGATATCCGTTGAATTAAGCGCTGGTGAGAGGTTGCATCCTTGTCGAAGTCCTTTGCTTATTTTGGTTTGTATTTTCCTTCCACTTTCCATTGACATGGTTGTTGCCTGATTCTTGAAGAGGTAATGGATTATTCTTCTATCTTTGTAGTCCATTCCAAGCACTTCTAGTAATTTGAACATCTTGTTCCATTCGACATTGTCGAAGGCCTTCTCCAAGTCTACGAATGCCACATAGTATAATGGCTTGATTGCATGGATAATTTTTTCGGCCAGTAACCTCAAGCTGAGTATTGCCTCTCTCGCTCCTCGGTTTTTCCTAAATCCGAATTGGTTTTCCGAGAGACTTTCTTCTACCTTTCCTTCTATTTGCCGGGTGATTATCCGTGTAAATATTTCCGATGCTCTGTTCTTTGCATTTATCTTCTATCTTCCTATATCCCTACCCTGCATTTGCCTACCTTAACTGATGTCCCCCTATCGGTAGTCCCCACCCGTTTATCCGATGGGGGGACTATTTTACCTCCGAAAGATTTTACCGGGGGGAGTGCCAATACGTCATATCTTGAATTCAAGGCTGTATCGTCTAGGGAGTCTAATTTGGTGGTTTCCCATTGCCTTACACATGGCAGTACTGCGGCCGATTCCGTGACAGTCACTCTCGCTCACCGTTGTGGCAGTTGATACCGGACCGATCTTGTTGATCTGCGTCATCATTGCCTTATGGTGAAACTACTGCCTCTCACCATTGGTGCTGGATAGTTTGTTGTAAGAGCCTCTTTGTCTCGTTCTCGAAAATTCATAAATCATATGAGGTGTGTTCAAAACATAACGAGAATTTTTTTATTTCGCGGGCTTGGAGAGTCCGATTGTCAAACTTTTTTCATATTATGTTAGTTTATATGCCCCTAAAATATGATGAAACTTTCAGCTGTTTTCATTGAGGACTTTGTCTGTGACAGCCACTAAGGTTAGACGTGTTTTATGAGCTCGGCGATTTTCGTTTGTTTAAATAAATGGATCAAAGAATTTGCATAAAATTTTGCGTAAAAACTGAAATAAAGTGTAACAAAGTGTGTGAAATGTTAACAAAGGCCTATGGTGAGTCAGCTATGAGTAAATCAAGAGTTTACGAGTGGTATAAGCTTTTCCAAGAAGACTGTGAAGGCCTTGAAAATAACGAACCCCCTGGACGCCCAAGCACATCAACAATCGGTGAAAACGTGGAAAAAGTGAAAGAAATGGCTATGAAAGATTGCCGAATCACAAATAGAGAGGTCGCTAATGATGTTGGCTTATCGATTGGATCATGCCATGACATTTTTGCCAATTTTTTGGGTATGAAAGGCGTGGCAGCAAAATTCGTTCCAAAATTGTTGAATTTTGAACAAAAACAGCGGCGAATGGAAGTTGATCAGGAGTCATTACATGAAGTAAACGACGATGTAGAAGAACTGAAACGTATTTCAACAGGTGACGAAACATGGGTTTATAGATATGGCGTCGAAACTAAGGCTCAATCATCCCAGTGGATGCATTCTGGCTCGCCAAGACCGAAAAAGGCTCGACAAGTGCGGTCGAACGTGAAGGTGATGCTCAATGCGTTCTTCGATTTTAATGGCATAGTGCATCATGAATTCCTGCCGCCAGGTCAAACGGTCAATAAAAAGTACCTACAAGTGCAACGCCGTTTGCATGAAGCAATCCGAAAAAAACGCCCGGATCTGTGGAAAAACAATTCATGGCTTTTGCATCAAGATAATGCACCAGCTCACACTTCATTGCTTGTTCGTGAATTTTTGGCCAAAAACAATACTGTAACGATGCTCCAGCCTCTATATTCGCCAGAGATGGCTCCGAGTGACTTTTTCCTATTTCAAAAAAATTAATAGAACCTTGATGGGACGTCGTTCTACAGCCGTAGATGACATTAAAAGTGCATCGCTGAAAGAACTAAAGGCTATCTCAAAGATCGAGTTTGAGAAGTGTTTCGGGGATTGGAAGAAGCGCTGGCACGAGTGTATAATCTCCAATGGGGACTACTTTGAAGGTGACAACATCAATGTATAAGAATAAATAAATATTATCGTCCGAAAAATTAAAATTCTCATTATTTTTTGAACACACATCGTATTACGATAATAATTTTTCCATAAGCTGAAAAAATACTTAACATCTCTGAGCATCTAACCAGCGACCTTCAGCTCTGTAGACGGACTAGCTACCCCTGGGCTATCTCAATCATACTGCGGTGACTACTATCTTTCTTAAAACAAGGAAATTGATTCTGTAGCACGCACTTTACGGCATTGCAGTCCCCTTCTTTAAACAAGTTAATTTTCCTTTTATGCTTCTTATTCAGGAGCCCATGTAGAAAAATCTTAGCATTTACTGCCCTGTGGTCAATAATGTCTTTTATAGTTTCTATAGTTAAGACTTTTTCGGGAATATTTGTTGCTGACAAATCAAGAAAAATATTAAAGCTCTTGCATAAATTGGAAGGACGACTCTTCAGCAGTGAAGTTGAAAATGTACTATCACCGCCATAGCACTATGGTAGGAGAGACGATGCTCATAAAATTAGAGAGATTAAGTTTAGAACAGATAGATTTAAGATATCATTATTACTACGAAGGATAAGGGATCATAATAACATTGTTCGACCGCGGTAGGGTCATGTTCGGGTAAAATTATTCTGGCGTGTATTCACCCCCTGCCACACACCGTGGCAATGGCTTGTACGATACATTAATAAATTTAAAAAATAAATAAATTACGTATATTTTCAAGACAAAGCATTCTTGTGATCTAAACGACGGTCATTACAATTGTATGCATATCCTGTAAAAAGATTAGGGGTAACAACTTGAAAGACATGAATGGTGTTTAATTTTAGAGCAAGCTACTAAACGAACAATATATTTACATATATATGTGTGTGTGCATATATGCATGTCGTGGAAGTCTATGGTTAGAACGTTGGACTGCTAACCGAATGGCCCGGGTTCGATTCCCGGGTAGGTCTCTCTGAGAATCTGCAGCTCCACCGAAGCTATGTGATTTTTCGGTCATAAGATCGTCCTGACAAACCATAAACGACAAGGGGAAAGAAACTGGCCCCCTACCCATGGGCAAAGTATTCGGGACGTAAGGAGAAGAAGTGCGCTAGGCAAGGAGGCTTTCTCAAGGAGGAGGGAGTTGATGACGGAGATGTTGAATAGGGATTTTAAGACAAGACTCGTAAAAACTCTGATATGGAGCGTAGCTAGGTACGGCGCGGAAACGTGGTCACTGAATCAGGAGAATAGACGTAGATTGGAGGCTTTTGAAATGTGGGTGTGGAGAAGAATGGAGAAGGTGAAATGGACCAAAAGGAAAACAAATGAGGAAGTACTGATATGGTGGACGTGGAGAGGGGTTTGTTGAGAGAAATCCTATGGAGGCCGGCAGTATATATATATATATTATATACATATAGTATATATATATATTATTAGGTAATCTACCGGTTAAGGTAGGTTTTTGGATGGACACAACTATCAAATAAATATTTTGTAACTCCAAACAAAACCCAATCCAGCAACCTACTCAATATCAGGTCCCTCTTCATCTCTGTGTATTTCCTTCCTCCCTTCATCCCGTCCAACATCCATATCCTGTTCCTGCCCTTCCCTCGTTTGCCCAACATCCTCCCCTCTATTACCTTCTTCAACATTCCACTACCGCTCAATACGCTTTCATCCCTTTTTCCTGCCTCCATAGGATTTCTCTCAACAAACCCCTCTCCTCACCCACCATCGCTAGTACTTCCTCATTTGTTTTCCTTTCGGTCCATTTCACCTTCTCCATTCTTCTCCACACCCACATTTCAAAAGCCTCCAATCTACGTTTATCCTCCTGCTTCAGCGACCACGTTTCCGCGCTGTACATAGCTACGCTCCATATCAGAGTTTTTACGAGTCTTTTCTCAACCTCCCTACACAACATCCCCGTCATCAACTCCCTTCTCCTTGAGAAAGCCTTTTTGCCTAGCGCAATACTTCTCCTTACGTCCCTACTACTTTGACTGTATTGGTCCAAAACACTTCCGAGATATGCAAACTGTTCTACCTGCTCTATTTTTCACTCGCCAATTTTAATGTTTAGCTTGGCCTTTTTCTTTCTGGAAAATCGCATAACCTTTGTTTTATTAATATTGATTCTCATCCCATATCTATCGCACTGAACCTCTAATTCACTCAGCAATGCTTGCAACCCATTGGCTGATATATATATATATATATATATATATATATATATATATATATTATTATTAGGTAATCTACCGGTTAAGGTAGGTTTTTGGATGGACACAACTATCAAATAAACATTTTGTGACTCCCCACCTAGCAAACTAATCTATATCAGGTCCCTCTTCATCTCGGTGTACTTCTTTCCTCCCTTCATCCCGTCCAACATCCCTATCCTGTTCCTACCCTTACCTCGCTTGCCCAACATTCTCCCCTCTATTACCCTCTTCAACATTCCACTACCGCTCAATACGCCTTTCATCCATTTTTCCTGCCTCCATAGAATTTCTCTCAACAAACCCCTCTCCTCACCCACCATTTCCAGTACTTCCTCATTTGTTTTCCTTTCGGTCCATTTCACCTTCTCCATTCTTCTCCACACCCACATTTCAAAAGCCTCCAATCTACGTCTATCCTCCTGCTTCAGCGACCACGTTTCCGCGCCGTACATAGCTACGCTCCATATCAGAGTTTTTACGAGTCTTTTCTTAACATCCCTACTCAACGTCCCCGTCATCAACTCCCTCCTCCTTGAGAAAGCCTCCTTGCCTAGCGCAATTCTTCTCCTTACGTCCCTACCACTTTGACCGTATTGGTCCAAAACACTTCCGAGATATGTAAACTGCTCTACCTGCTCTATTCTTTCCCTGCCTATTTTAATATTTAGCTTAGCCTTTTTCTTTCTGGAAAATCGCATAACCTTTGTTTTATTAATATTGATTCTCATCCCATATTTATCGCACTGAACCTCCAATTCACTCAACAATGCTTGCAACCCCTTGGCTGACTGAGCAACTAATGCTTGGTCATCAGCAAACCTAACCGATTTTACGAGTTCCCCTCCGACTTTCATTCCTACCTCCAGTTCTTCCCATGCCTCTTTAATCATTTCCTCTACATATATATATATATATATATATATATATATATATATATATATACATGAATATTAAGCGTACATTGAAACATTGTAGAAAATTAAACATACAGCGGTAGAATAGGGCGCGACATAACACTCTGCATTCTATCCCTTGAATTGTGATGTTGCTAAAAGGGCATTATAATCATTTGGGGAAAATGAATTAGAGCACTGATTAGGATTAATTACTAACATAAATATAGGGTGAATCCAAAATAAATGCAAAATTTCCAAAACATTTATTTTGGATAATCAATTAATTTCTGAACAATGATTGTAGAAAAGTGGCCTGTGGAAAAATGGGTGTGTTTAAAACAACTGGCTCCTAAAATTAAGAATTAGATGTGATATGTTACACTCCTCATTTAAGTATTTAATGATGACGATTTAAATAAGACAATTAAAATATTAGTACTTAATTTTTGATAGCCTCATCGATCAGATTATATTATTATCTAAAATGTTCGGTAATTTTCCAGCTATTGATTAATATAACGATATTATATAAACCAATATTCCTACAAATTTAACCAGGACATCATTTACCTTTAAATACATAATTTTCCAAATGAAATCCGGGCTTCAAATCACTATCCCACGCTGGGATGACTAAAATACTACGCACCAGCATTGCTCTGGGCGGATCGGCGCGAAAAAGTACGAAATTTACTCGGCAAATATAAAATTGAGGACGGGGGATACACATAAATATATTCAAAAACCTTTCACTCTCATTTTGCGAGTGGTTTTTTTTTGAGAATTCTATTTATTCGTCTCCGCCTTGATATTGCGAGGGGATCTTTTCCTCGATACAGGGAAATTGATAAAAAAATTTCCCTGGGTCTCAGTTCTCTAGTTAAAACGATCGGAAAGAGAAATAGTGAATTTCCAATCTCACTGATGGACTCGATGGGCCACACACGTGAGCAAAAGGCGGTGGGAGAGCGTTCGTTCGGGGGAAGATGAAGAAAAGTAAGCGCGTCCGCACAAGATTTTTTTTTCTTCGGGAATCCGAATTTAAGACCCGATACGTCATCCTCGGCCATGGAAAGCGTGTTCCACGGAAATTCTCGCAGCTTTCACGTGATTAAAAGTCCTTTTAATCGAGAAATTACCAAAGTTTCGAAATTTCCGAGTGCTTTCCTTCCTCCAAATTACTCCAAATGAATGAAAACACGGGTTTATAAGGGACAGGTGATTTAGACGGCGATGGATGAAATATCTTCGCCGTTGGTCTCGCTTTATGTGGGCGTCGTGGAGCAAAGGCCACGGAGTTGGGATCCCCAAAAGGAGACCAGACGCGTAAGAAATAAGGAGAGGAAGAAAGAAGCCAGGGAGGTAAGAGGAGGAGGAAAGAGTACACGGGCAAGAAATCAAGGGGAATGACATGCATTTTATCATTTTCAGCATCCCAAATCAAGGCAATACTGCCAATTAGAACAGAGAAAACAAGGATATCTACATCCAAATAAATATCCTGAGATCCACCGGAAAGGTGTGTGGCAAGAGGGATATCGTACTATAGATTTTTACCACATGCTATGATACATTAAGTAGAGGAGAAAACAGGAAAACCTCTTATGCGGGCAAAGATAAGAGAAGATATGACGATATAAATGTTAGATCACGTAACTGGATGAACTTGTGGAAGATAAGCTTAATGGAAGTTGTCCATCACTGCAAAACGACATTGCCCTGACTCACTATACCAATTGGTTCTACACGTGTGCTTTAAGCATGAACCACACACAAGACCTTTTTTAATTATTGTCCTCTTCAAAGTTAGATTTGCAAGTAGTCTATAGCAATATCACAATGGTGTAAAAGGTTTCCAAAATCATCTGAAGAATACTACCTTTTACCAAGAATTGAGAAATATGTTATTTTAACAGATCTCTCCTCGTAGCCTGTTTATTTATTAATACGGTAATTGCCCTTTGTTAGCGAGGTCTTATAATTTTTATGTCCATCTACACATACACGGCAGGTGCATGTGAAAATGTTGAGGCAACTCATTACTTAAATGCTATGTTTTGAATGGAAAAATAGCTTGAAAGTTCGACAAATTTTACGATGGACGACCTTGAAATGAACCAAGTCATTCATTCTGAATTTTTTACAACAAAACTGTCAATAAAAAAGTTTTGCAATAGTTTTTTTTGCATTTATATACTATGTAGCATGTTATAAAAACGAAAGTAAACAATGCACTTTTCTAATATGTTACGCGATCGGGTTGGGTAATTTGTAAACTTTAAAATAGTCTATACTCATACTATCACTCACACAGCTTGTTTGTTTCTTTCGTAGCATCTTTGAGGAAATATTTAGCAAGACTTCGAAAGTTTAAATTTTATACTGACCACGGAAGTGGTAAATGCATTGAACGTGAGGATTAAAATGTCATAAGTAAATTTAAACATTTGTTAGTATCAAAATAATGCACGTAGGGAAACGTCGAAAACAGTTAAAAGAACAGTTAAAACAAATATTTAAGTAAAGGAAGGAAGCAATAGTTCATTCGTGATGCTTTCGCATGAATGAGAACGTTGATGAAGATGGAACAGAGTAAATATTCAGAATATATTTATCTTATTCATGGTTTCAAGAAGCATTTCGAAAGAATAGAATTCAATATTTAATGAAAATATTGCAGAGTTGGCGGTGGACCATAAGATTGTACATTTATTCTATACTAGTAAGTTAATCGGACCTTCACAAGCAAGGGCAGCGGATGCAGGATCGGGATGATAGAGATAGAGGCCGTTCGTTTCCTTCGTGATCGTCCGTCATTTGGTACGGTGAAACAATTTCAAAGTGTAAAAATCACTCGCCTAAACCGGGAAATCTAGTCAAGGTGTTATTGGTCATTACGCTTTGAAACTGTTGGATTTTGACATACCTTACCGTATGAATCCGTTGAGGTTATTGTCGCGGCATCTCCCGCAGTTCTTTGAATTTTATACGATGCCTGGGCCGACTTTTGATCACAGGTTGTTTCGACTGGGGTTCGGCACGTGCACCTTAAATTAGCAAATACGAGTATGTGAGAAAGAGAAAAAAGAATCATTTTCAGCTTGGTACTTTTAATGTTATGTTTATTATTATTATATAAACCTCGTAGCAGTTAGGTTTTTGTTCTGGTGACAACGGTCAAGTCTGGTAAATGGTCACTCTTACAATCCACATACATACACACTCAAGCAGGGAACTTATACATTTATTTAAATGACTGAACGATAAGGATATTGGCAGCCAGGTATTCACATTCAATATGTCTCGGATTAAAAAAAGAATACCAACGAAGCCTTCTGATGCATTAAAATCGTGATTCTTTGTATCGAAATGTTCTTTATAAGGTACCAGATTTTACGAAATTGTGTAGTTAGTAATAAAAAATATAAAAATAGTTGGTATTAATAGTTTTCAGGGGAGGCAACCAACTTCAAAGGCCATCTGAGTCACTCAAATAATTTGGTAGGGTCATGATGCTCAGAGAATGGAGGAAGGGTGGAGAGAAACCCAGCATCAGCGTTATCACACTCTGAATGATAGGCGCCAAGCAGTCCACCGATTAACGTCTCATCCGACGGACGGCGTACTCAGAGTGCTCTTCATAAAGCACCTCACGTAGGGATACCACTGAAAAATACTGACCTTTCCAGGGTTCGAACCCGGACCGTCGGTGTGAGAAGACAGTACACATATTAGCCACCGAACCATCTTATCACCCCTTGAAATTATTATATTTTAAGTTCACTTCCATTACCGGGTTTAAATTGAATGTTTAAATATCGCGCGGATTATGCTGGGCATTCAAATTTTTCAAAGCATGAATGACAGAATATAAAATACAATATATCCTATAACCGAACGGGAATATGGCATGTCCGGTGATTCCTTAAATAATCTGAAGTAAACTGAGGTTCTTTCATTTTTATGCTCAGTTAAAAAAATAATATCAACAATAAAGTCTTGTTCCACCACAAATAATCAATGCCTTTTCAACGATCAGTTTACGATTCGTGTGGTTTACGATTCACTGTTCACTTTCACAATTGGTATTCAATATTTTAGTAATTCCAGCAAAAGTTAGAATTAATTCTCCATCGAAAAATCAATCTAATGACTAAAAGATAATAATTATGCCAAGGAAAAAATACGGATGGCTGCAATAGCTAATGATGCATAACAATTGATTAGCAAAAATGAATGATTATTAGTTACTGAAGATATAGAAAAGCGGTTACGCAGAAAAAAGACCTAGTTTACCCACGATGTATGCTCCAACAACCCTAACATATATACTGCTGGTAAGAAAAGTATGAGCATTTTTGAGGTACGAATCAAAGAAGCAGGGAACATATACGGTTATTTACGTGAGCGAACGATAAAGCTATTGGCAGCCAGGTATTTAAATTAAAAGTTATTGTTGGGTTTATTAAAATGTGGTGGGTAAGGGGAAGATATTTCATAAGAGATAAAAGCTAAAATGGGAAGATTATGATAATTATTACTATCATAATTTATGAAATAGTACCCATCAAATGATGATGTTTGGTTGCTTTAAGGAAGGAATTTAAAATTAGTTCGTCAAAAGAAAAGTGTTAGCACAGGAACCATTCACATAAAGGAGTAAATTAAACATCAGTACTCCTCTTTAGTAGAGGTATATTTGTTTATCCAGATATTTACATGGAGCATAAATATCTGGATTACACAGGAGAGTCACTTGAGATTTAAATTGGATGTGCATTGATCGGCGGATTTTGAGAATTGGGTTTGGGGAAGAATGGAAAATAAGCTGAATGGAGGGAAAAAGGGAAGGAAGAAATATTGGATTTGCGATGGAAGAGATGACGCTATTGGAGGAAATTTGGGAAAGAATGGGGAAGTGGATGACGGAGATATTGAGATGTTGTTCAAAGAAGCCTTAGATGAGAGAATGTTTGACTGCATCTAAGAGGGAGGAAGAGAATAACCGAAGATTCCATTTCGAGACCTTGAGGTGAGCAGATATTTTGAGTAGCTTAAGAAGAAAACCAAGCACGGGAAAGGTTTCCCAACTGATTTGCGAATCATTTCAGAAGACGAAAAGCATGACTATTCAAAAAGCTACCCTGTCACGATAGGTAGGCATAGAGCTTTAGCAATACAGTTTATTATATAGTCTTTCCTAAATCTATTCGGTTATTTCCATAATGTAGGCAGGTACATATAAATTTGGAATATGTTTCTAGATGTCTAAATGAGAAACTGTTTGTCATACAGTCAAGCTGACGATTGATGCTGAATTTTTTGTTTGGAAGTACTTTTACAGTTTAGCATAAATTTATCGATTTATTCTAATGTGGAAAGATTTCTTGGTTACCATAGTATATTAAAACCACAAATTGCCCTAAGCATATTAGCATAAATTTATTTTCTCATTATTATCATAGCAGAAGGAGTGATATCACGATCACTGACCCTCTAAAACGTGCTCGAGGTCGTGAGACTGTGCTACTGATATGTAAAACCGACGCAGAAAACCGCCAACGGAACGATATTATGAATTACGAGATTTTCCATTCACTGAATCGGAGCCACATATTATTTTAAGGAAGTCTCTAAAGTACCCAAACTTTCTATCTGGGCCACCGACACTTTCAATTTATGTCACTTCCAGCCAATATTTGGCTGTAACATGATTATTATTATTATTGAGTAATCTACCGGTTAAGGTAGGTTTTGCATGGACACAACTACCAAATAAACATTTTGTGACTCCTAACAAAACACAATTCGGCAACCTACTCTACATCTGGCCCCTCTTCATCTCTGTGTACTTCCTTCATCCCGTCCAAAATCCCTATTCTATTCCTGCTCTTTCCTCGTTTGTCTAACATTCTCCCCTCAATTATAGCCTTCAAAATCCCACTGCCAACCAATACGCCCTTCATCCATTTTTCCTACCTCCCTAGGATTTCTCTCAACAAACCCCTCTCCTCGCCAACCATACTTAGTACTTCATTTATTTCCTTTCGGTCCATTTCAACTTCTCCATCATTCTTCACACCCACATTCTTAAAGCCTCCAATCTACGTGTAACATGATAATAACATAATAATAACAATCCTTAAGACAGACAGAATAGGCGAGTACGTGCTCTTTTCTTAGCTCATAGGTACGAACTCTGCTTGTCCTGCTCACGAGTTATGGTGGTCAGAACTTGATGTTCTAGTTCCTAGGAAAAACTTAACGAGTCTTTCCGAACTATAATGGTAGAAAATTTAGAGCTAACGTTCATATTATCACTCTGGTGAATTCGGGTAACCATGTTGGTTAATTCGAACAACCTAATCAATTAAGAAATCTTGCATCTAACGTAAATGAAAAATGTTATTAAAATTCGTTCGCAGGTCATTAACCAAATTGTATGCTAAGTAACTTACCAAGAGAAACGCTATGGATATTTCTATTTCATATGAGATACCTATCAACTTAATAAAACTTTTTTTGGAAACAATGGTACGATTGAAGAAATGGGATAGACTGAGGCGCAGAAATAGGTCTGTTAAATGTTGAAGACTATTTTCTTAATTGTAACTGCTTTCGGTCTATTTTGGACAAATATACATAAATATATACCTCTGCAGCGGTCATGATGAACCAGCTAATCGAATAAGAATAACAACAGGCTTTGAAATCCATCAAGCAACTTCAAGTGCGAGATTCATTTCTCCTGGCGCACACATTTGATGCGTAATTGGTGCTGGGGGCAAAGTGTTACGTGGGAGAGCGGTTATGCCCTTGGAAGAAGTAAGGCGGTGCCGAACTGGGATGCAGGCGGGGTAGAGAGCTCCGGGATGAACTCCGTGTCGTTTTTAAATCTCACCCAGAAGCGGGGAAAATTTCGGAAACGTCTATTTGCCGAGCATTTTAGAGATGGGGTTGGGGCTGAGTGACACAAGAAGAGGGTCTCCGCATAGCATAAGTAAATGTTTACTCCCGGGAGGAAGTCTTTTCTTTAATTGGGGAGAACGGAGACATCAGCCTATTAATTACAGCGGGAGCTGATACCGCCAGCTTATGTTAGTTCAAAACGTTCGTGGCAGTGTGCAAAAGGGGAGATCAACTTTCGAGTCTCGGAAAGGAATCCGAAGGGGTTGAATCAAGTTGCTCTCTCACCTTTCACATCCGAGTCGGTCGTATTTTATGCTCGAAGCTTCAAAAATAACTGCGAGTTTTCATTAATATTTTACGGAGAGATTTATGGGTTTGGCAAATAAATACTCTTGTATACCTCATCTGGAGATTTGGATTTGAGCATCTTTCTTTCTAAAGTTTTGATAGAGGAAAACACATTTTTAAAAATGATGCTGCAGTTTTTAGGCAAAGATTACATTGAAAAATTCAAATTCATGCGCTCTCATCATCTAGTTTATGAATGATGCTTGGAGTTAGTATCGTCATTCCCTAAGAATTAGGAACACATATGGAACGAGAGAAAAACCTTGAAGAGCCACAAATTGGACATGGTCCTTATCAATGCAAAAGTGCAAGAGAAATTTAATTTTGTGCTTGCAGAACATCTATAAATAAACATTTGGAAAACGTTACATTAAGATCCTGAAAGGAGGACAATCCACGACAAATCGTTCGGCATGCACGTATCATCTTCGGAGAGAGTATACTTGATAGTAATGGAACTCTATCTCTTAAAACTTTTCAAATAGTGACGTATTTTCAAGATTAATAGACATACATTTCTTAGATAATATACAACAGAGAAGTCGCTCGCCGAAATATATTAAAACGGTTACGTGACTCGTTTGTTTTTATATCAAAACATTCCAATGATTTGTTATCTTATTCGATGACATTCAATAAGGTTGAATTTCCAATACTCAATTTAGTCTAAGTGTCCTTTTCTAAATACTGCAAATTATTTACAGGAAGACTAAAGAGATCAATGATCGTTCGATTTACACCATAATTACTCGCCGTCAACCAAGGAGATTTTGCCTGCGGAACTATGGACGCAATCATAGTCACATCGCTGGTGTGCGTCAAGAGTACGGGTTCATATTTGAGGCTATAAATATTTTCAACCTGCCGCTCATAACCTCTTGATTCGTTTTCATAAAGAGGCCAACGTAAACGCATTACTCTGAGACTCTGATTAAGTAAAGCGAAGAACTTTAACAGCCGCGAACAAAAAACTTCTTCCCGTTTAGTTCCGCGGGTCTTAAGCGCCTTTCCTCCGCCCCACTTCCTAATTCTCTCTCCTTCTCTAACTTTTGGCTTCAATTTACCCGCCTCAACCCCTTCGGGGCGAGAGGTGCGCAGGTGGCAAGGGGAGAGGGATTGGGAGTTTATGACAACGCCGTGTAATTTGCCTCCTTTTGTCCTTAAGGTAAAGAAAAGTAAAACGTTCCCTATAGGAATGCAGAACGACTCGGGCCCACGTGGAGACGCGCTCTCACACCTTCGACGGAACTCGACCCCGTACCCTTTTGTCAGCAAACCGCTTTACACGAGGCAGAAGATTGCGAAATGGGAGGCAGGGGAGGGAAAAGGAAGGTGAGAAGAGAGAGAGAGAGAGAGAGAGAGAGAGAGAGAGAGAGAGAGAGAGAGAGAGAGAGAGAGAGAGAGAGAGAGAGAGAAAGGAGAAGGAAGCGGGGATTTGCGTCGGTGGTTGTTGGCTGCGAATGAACCGGAACGAGGAGATATACGGAGAGGAGAGAGACATGGAGCGGAGATAAAGGGAGGAGGCATGAGGGAAAGGATTGAAAGAGAAGGGAGGGTAGGCTAGAAGAGGAGGAGTCTTTGACTACTTAAGAGACTTGCTGAGGTTACAACTAAGCAAATGTGGTCATAACTGCGGAAGAAGCGAGCAGAAAGTTGTGAGGCGGGGCCTGGGGATGGGGGAAGAGGGAAGATGTCTTCGTTCAAATTAACCAAGAAGGAGGCAGTGGGAGAAGATGGTTAATCAGCATTAAACCGGGTGGATACCTGGGAGGAGGAAATTTTTCTGGAAGAGAGGGACGCTGACAAGAGAGGACGCGAGGGCGGAAGGTGGTTTGGGGGAGGGAGAGAAAAAAGCGGAGTCAGGAGCAGTTGGAAGGGCGTGGGAGGTCATCGATTTCGTTAAATTTCATGCGCGAAAGATTAACTTTCGCGAGTTCTATTAAGAGAGCGTGAGAATGAAGTTAGCTGATGATGCTGTGAGGGAGGAACGGGGGGGGGAGGAACGTGAGAAGCATCGTGAGGGGTGGGAGGTTAGGAGACGCAGCGAACGGGAAAGTAGGGCCGCGCGATCTCCGCAGCCCTTCCCCTCGCCCTCCCGCCACCGCAACACCCGCACCTCTCCGCAGGCGTGGCGCTCCCTCCCCTTCCACCCGGCGGCGCGGCGCGAGAGTAAAATAAAAAAAGAGAAATGAAAACCATTTTTTATTCCGCGAGTTTGTTCCGTTCGCAAGCAAGCTTCTCCCGTTCATCATCCCTCCCGCCTCCAACCCGTAACGTCGATTCCCGCAAAAACTTACGAACGAATGGAAGCGAAGGGAGCTCCCTTTACCTCAGGTTGGGGGGCCTATTATCTAAATGAATCTGCACCAAAATGCGAGTGGATGAGGGTGGGGAAGGGACAGGTGAGGGAAGGGGTCCAGCTGAATCTAGGCCCGCAGGCTTAGTTCAATGTGCCGTGGCCCCGCACCCGGACGCCTCCCGCCCCCCCCCCCTACCAGCCAACACCCTCGCATAAACCCTCCTACCACCACTCCTTTTAATTTGAGTATTGCGATTTCGTGTGATTTAATTAATCATAAGTGCACGGAGTCAGTTCAAGTCGGGCCCGCCTTCTGACTTCGCGCGGCATAGACCCAGGGCGGGTGTTTCTCGCCGACCTCCTTTCCTTGCTCTTCGTGGGATGGTGTACAAACTCAAACGGACTTCATGATTCCCATGCTACGGGAAGACTTAGTGAACAGGGGATGATATCAAGAATTTTCTCCACTAAATTTGGCGGGAAAATTTGTTGAGGTGATATCTTGTGAAGATCAATATGAGCAGTTCAAACATTACCATTCTATTGCAGAGCATGATGGTCGTTGGCGGACGGAGAACTTCAAAATTTTAACTTGGCTTTAACGGCTTTTTCGCTCCGAATAGAGGAAAAATATTGAAGCCAAATGAAATAACTGAACGTACGGCAAGAGAGAACTCATAACAAATGTGCTATTTAAAGTACGATACTCATTGTCCAAGACCGGAAAAATCGCAGAGAATAATATTTTGTAGATATAGGCACGACAAGAATATGACAAGTAAAGTTTCACATTACTCAAATGTTTGACTCAAAATATTTCGAGGAACAACATATTATTCGTGATTTTGGCCGCAAGGCTCAGTTCAAATTAGAAAGTTCCTAATGATAAGTAAATTACCCTACCATAGGTTAACATGTGATGACCTAAATTTAATTCATAGACAAGTTAGAGAACATTTCGTAGTTGTTGAGAAAGGAACAAAATAACTGCTTTCATTCCCCATCAATAATAAAAGGAGTTTCACGACGTCATGTCAGCCACAAAATTTCATCAACAATTTAGTTGGACTCACATTCCCTATTGAAATACATACTTTGCAGGAGTTTGAGAATGTTAATGATATCTCCATGGTACTCTTCAAGCTACCACTAGGAGGCTTGCAGAGGAATTCCAAAATTAGTCGCGGATCGATAATTGAAAAAATTCCAATGGAATACATAATTTAATTCAAACGAAGGATTTAACAATTGCAGAAAAATTCCATATAAATATTGGCATTATTTATACTTTAATTAGTTTCAATAGGTATTGTTACAGTAATCTATCTAGATACAGTAAACAATTTATAGGAGAATTAAAGGACCACCTTTGTATGGAAATTTAAACGACGTATCACATTTGTATATCAAATAGGGATTATAAGGAAACAGTTAAATGTGTAGTGTGTGTTTTTTCGGAAAAAATGATTCGGAAGCAAGCATTGCATACACGAGAAGATATGGGATAAAAATGAGTAAATTGGTGGTATGAGAGACGAACGGAGTACGTTATTTTCTATTTATTAGTCTGTATTTGGCATACGAGGCAAGTATTTGGGAAATATCGGGGAGAATATTAATTACAATACCAGATGAACTCCAAAAAGAAAAGATCTGTGTGAGCTAGTGAGGCAAAAACAAAAATTTAAAGAAGAAAGGGTGACCGGGTCAATAGTATGGTAGTCTCTTCAACCAGAAGGGGAACTAACGAGACAAACCTTTCTCAATAGTTCCAGAGCTATCCACTCTACTTGTAAAACCAATGATGTAAACATTCGGTCTCCAAATCATAATGGTGGCCCAGACCACGCGGATAAAATAATATTGACTCCGGAGCGAACACATGTTTATCCTTCCTACAAGTCGTGACCATAACGGCAGCAAAGTCAGGGACCTGAAAAACACTGCTAAAAAATATAATTGTAAACTCAAAAATATATTACGAAAAAGTCACGATCACCTGAATAAATTTGATAAAGGTACATGTCCTAACACTTCTTTCCACTCGAACCCGTGGTGGAAGGCCGAATATAACGTAGATATGCAACCCTACGATGATGAGAGCTGCTGGTAATGATTATCGCAGAGTCAAATTTATAAAATATAAGAGTTAGAAACTAACCTACGCGGTCCAAAGTATTATCTGCAGCACAACTTTGATAACAGCTATTCTAATCTCTTATTCTCCTCATGAGAAAAGACTTGAAACTTAACCTTAATACACTCTATTTGCCTCACCTGACATTCATGATCCTTCTTATCGTAGCTCGATGAGTTCGCAGGATAGATATCTACCTCAAGATAATCCACCCTTATTTTAATCTCCAGCCTGCCAGCGATCCCTATCCTAGTTTTTCTAACAATCTAATTACACTTGATGAGAATAATTTGATATTAAAAAAAACTTCAACGGATTTGGATCTGATTGCTTAAGTCAGCTCCCCTGAGCTTTATTCTTCAGAAGACATTAATAATTTAGCACTGTTGGTAGAATTGAGCGTATGTTAATAGACCTCAACAAGGAGGAGAGGAAATTCCAACCATCAAGGAATTAGGATGAAATTGCGATTTATTTACAAACCCTCTTCGGCAAATTATCACTGTGAAATAACAATAGATTCTAAACGAAAAGGAAAAGATAAGCTTTTGAAATGGGGGAGCACGTAAACTTTCGCTGTACCTGCGTCATCACACTCGCACTAAAATAACATGCAATACGGCATGCATGAAATTCCGCACACATCGCCAACGGGTAATGAAGACAATGCCAAGATGGGCGTGGGCGAGACTGTAGTTAAGACGGGGCCCTTTTGTGAGCTTGACTATGAGTTTAGAGTGCTTGCGCGGGAGGGGCGGCAGAAGAGAGGGGGCATCGGATAACACGAGGGATTGGGGGACGGAGGGGATAAAGATGTAGGGGGGTGGACACGGCCGGAATGAGTCCGGGGGAGGGAGGTGTGTCTCTCTCTCTCTCCCTGCAACCTTCCCTCCCTTCCCTCTCTCCCAACCTCCTCTATCTCATCCTCTCCCCCCCCCCCCGAGCACAAGATCTCCACCTCTCCCTCCTCCACCCACTTTTCCCGTGCCGACCCAAATGCGGGGAACCATTTCTCCTCGCTCTTGCATTCGCACTGGGTCCCGAATACGTCGCAGGGGTCCCCGGGGTGAAATTTCGCGTCCCGACCAAATGAACTTATGAGCTACCCCCGGAGAGATGGCAGAGGTGGGTGAGGTGGGGGGGGGGAAAGAGAGCGAAACAGACAGAGATAGAGGGAGTAATGCCGCTCCTGCTTTTTATAACTGTTCTCCTCTTACTAAATACGAGGAGGAAGGTTGGGAGATGGGTACGGAGATATAGAGATGAAGATGCCCGCACTTTCTCAGCATGCTTCCTCCCTCGGCGGCGGTTGGACGTTTCCAAAATCCACGCGCGAGGGAGGCATGGCGAGACTAGAAGGACGGAGCTTTTTTTTTCTTTTCTCTAAGGACAAGCAAGAGGAAGGACGTGGGCCGTTGAGGGGTTGGAGGCTTTTCGAAATTGGGCAAAGGCATGGCATTAATTTGTCTCGGATTCAACCCCACCTCTCCCTTAAAGGTTTGTCCTTAATCGGACCCGCGACTTTGATATAATTAAGAGTCCTAATGGCTTTCAGGGAAGGAAGATAAAGGACTTTTTTACTTTGGAAAACATCCTCCCTTAATACAGCCACTATCTATCTCCTTTGCTTTTTTCTCTATGGTCCCATTACCCCTTTAGCTCGTGGGATAATGGAGTGTAAAAGTTACGTCTTGTTTTTTCTTCTTTTGATCCGCTTGCTCACCTGGCAGCTTTCTAAATTGCCGCCCAATGTTCTTTCCCTCTATTATCAAGCGAGATGGAATGGAATCTAGCGGCAGGTGTTGGATTTATGCTCAGTTGATACAAAGGTTGAGGGCGAGGAGTGTCACATTAACAAAGCTCGGAACGAATTGTATGCGGCGATGATAAATTGCTCCTCCGTTCCTTTCCCTACTCCGATAAGGTTGACGAGAGAACGGGCCAAGTGCGTATACGTGCCTCGAGCCATAAAGCACGCAAGGATGATACTCACCTGCTTTCCCTTTCAAAATGTTATCGCATGAAGATTTTCGCATCCGAATGTGTTTGCCACTGATTGTTAGAATACGCTCACTTCTCCAGATGGTGGTCAGAAGCGCCCATGCAAAAACAGTCGTGACTGACAATTGTTTGATTCTTTCCATATCGTTCTGAAACCTACTCATAGTTTTGACATTACTTCTCTTTTGTTGGATTGTGGGTAGTAAATTTAATACAATTAATTAGCACCACAAACTTTGGTATTGCATGCCTGGTGTGGAACCACTCGTGGTGCACACCCTGGCGGTGGTTTTCAGGATATTATGTAGATTTAAGATCAAGAATACGATTTAAGACCAGAAATGATTTTTAGAGAGGTCCTTAGACATTGAATTACATTATTAATGGAAGATTAGATTTCGACTTCGCACGCGGCTTGATCAAATTAGCTATTTTCTATAGATCTTAGCCCATTTCACTTATTCACTACTTTGGACCCAAAAACTTCACCTCGAGATTGTTTTCGATGGTTATAGTAGTGCTCATTTCGTATAAAGAATCCTGTGATTAAATGCATTCGCATATTCAGATAAGGGAAGGCAGTCCAATTTCCTATGCCACTTTCGGTTTCCACTAGGAGATCATATTCAGAAAATCGAATTACTAGGATTTTATTTAGAGTTCTATTTGAACCTACCGCAGTTAGTGGCCGAAAACTCCGCATTACTTCTAATAATAGGATTTAGTGAAGTATTATTGCATTTAGAAGGGATGGCAGTCTAGTGGTCTAAAGAATTTAGCTCCTAGCCGGAGGGCCCGAGCTCAAGTTATCCATGGGTACCCTCAGCGTCACCCAAACTGTGTGATTTTCTGGGTACATAAATTTTCTCGAAAATCAAAGCCATTATACCTATCCTGATTCCCTCATACTTGCGTAGGGCTTCAGTTGATTGCCCTGCAAACTCATTTTAAGAGATCTATACGAAATTTGCTGCGAATACTTATATGATAATTGTATTATTCTACGGCTACGCATTAAAATGAAACTGTTAAGGTACCGTGTTTCATCAAAATGAATGACTGAAACCATATTTATTGCAGTATTTTTTTGTAAAATTAGTCAATACACTTAACCATATCCTCCAGGGAATTACCACATTCATTTATACTGATAGAATTACTATCAATATGTGAGTCATTTCGGAAATATTTTTTTTTAACTCGTTCCATTGAATTGAAAAGTGAATTTTCTTCCAAATCTTAATGATAACTAAGTATTTCAATGCAACAATTTCAGAGTGTAAACGCATGTTAGAGGATGACTCCGTTAAAAGTTACTGTTGCGGCATCTCCCGCAGTTTCTTAAAATTTGTTAACTAAGCATATTATGTGTACATTTTTACTCCAATTATTACCGTCGAAGGTAAGATGAAGTGATTACTGTTTTAAAAACGATGTCAAATCGGATTAAAACAAAATTAAACATTGAAACATAGGGAAAGAGGGGAGTAGGATGGATAAGACGAATTATAAAACACAAAACTTGGAATGGAGACGGAGATGTACGCTATCGCGCAACTTTGCCGCAGCGCGAAAACCTCATAATTAATTCAAAGAGAACATTTTCCTTATCCAGGTAACAAATAACTCTCTTGCTTTGGTTTCTAAGATAGCGAAGGAGAAGCGAGGGCCATAAACTACGAGCCGTGAGAATAAACGCTTTCTGACCCACGGGATCAATGCGGTAGCCAAGAATAGTTTAAGCTCAGAATTTTGGACTTTTCGGTGGAAGACAACCGCTGCTGCACTTAAAAGGTTCCTGCACTCAAGTGCACTAAATATCAATGTACACTGAAATGGGGATATCTTAAATAAACGCAATAATTGGCGCACCGAGTCTTTTGGGATGGGTCTTTTATCGCACTCAAAAGACAAGAGTTTGGTGGAAGTTCCCCGAAACAAGTTCTGGCGTTGAAAATGATATGAATCCGTATAAATGAAAATTTAAACCGGTAGGAAAGTGCATGTACGCATAGGATGCCTCAGTAACAGACATGTCTGTTATCTAGAGAATAAAGTTTTCAGGTCCCTAAGGAAACGTGGGGAGTTCGTGTACTGCATAAAATTATTTCAACACTCGAGGTTATGTAAAATGATACGTAGGAGGTTACCGCGTGCAGAGTTGTAAGAAAAAAGGGAAAAAAACGAAACGAAACAGCAAATGGCAGGGTTAAAGCGAGAGCATCGGTGTTAAAGATTCACTAACTTAAAGTCAACCTCCTGCTGCGAAGTTTCAATAGGTGAAACAAAAATGTTCATCCAGCTGGTTATAGGAAGGACGGTGGTTCGTGTTACTCTTGCTACGGTAGGATTGTTTAGAAAATCGAGTGAATTAATCTAAGTATTCATACTTTCCCAAAAGTTTTCATAAGTCCCTACGCCGTGAAGATTCTCTGAGAAACATATTTGCAATCTAATGATAATTGCAGGTAAATACAAACCTAAAAATCATATTAAGTTAAATTATATCATAAAAACATATTAACTTAACTATGGATTGGAAAAAAGGAGGAAGAAAGTAAACATATTGTCTCCAAAGAATTTTAAATACGACTTCAAGCAGCCTCATTCATGCAAACAAAAAAATGCTGAGACCGTAAACTTGAGTTCAAGTTTACGGTCTCGGAATTTTTTTTATTTACATTGATTCACGACCTTACCTACGTTCCTTGTGTATTTAAATAGCCTCATTCATGATTAGGTTGTTTCAAAATTGACCGACGTTATAGGAGCCATGTAAATTAAAACGATCTCAAATGGCTAGAGGGATATCCAGAACCATACGCATGCTGTAATGGTTAACTACTAGACACTGGAAATTTTTTGAGGAATATCATAATCTGTAGAATGGAAGGATTATGCTGACAAGTTTAAAATACAATGTATCTAGAATTATTTGCGAAGTAATTGGTAATTATTAGAAAAAAGTGTTTGGTCACCGCATTAGAACGTTCGTAGGTAAGAAGAGCTTCTTAATGTGTTACAGGACATTATCGTAAGGTTAGTAGTGTAACTATAGCATTAGAAGTACGAAGTTGGGAATCACTCACGGATCGAAGATTACATAATGTATTTTGCCTCTTACATAAATTATAAAGAGTTCTCTTTTATGATGATGTTGAAAATGCACTACCAACCTCGTTAATACGATGGGAGTGCTCATAAAAATTAGGTCAGAGAGATAACCTCTATGGCCGAGAGGATTTGAATAACAATAAATCATCAGAATAATTGTAAGCGAATGCGCTCTAGAAAGAGTTTTTACTAAGTAGCCTAGTTCTTAGCTATCAATCTATATAACTCTTATTTTACTCCAACCTTCACGGCAGGTCGTCTTGCACGCAGGGAGTAAAACTTAAAACTTTGATACTGCCTAGCATGTTAAGCTGTTTAAAAAAAATATCTCCATCGTTTGAAATGTATAACTTCTCCGTGAGTCATTAATATTTTAGTGATACATAAACTTAATGTTACATGGGCGTTGAGGAATAATCCCCAACTACACCATACTGCAGCGGTTGCTTGAATTTAACCATTCAAATGTAGAAATAAAAATATAATTAAAATCTTTCCTCAAGTCTATATTTCAATGGATGGTAATAAAAAAAAGGCAACACGTGTGGTGCATTGAAGAAATTCGGGTTGAATACCTCATTTGAAATTAGTATACAAGTAAAAACGTTCATTATGAAATTAGGAATAATAAGGACGACTGAAAGAAATTGTAAAATAAGGAACGTCTCCCACGGTCCTCTTTTTAAAACACTGAAAATGAAAGAATGAACGATTGGCCTATTACTAGAGTCCATTTTTAGGAACTAGGCGAGGGAAGTAATTCGATTTTCATGAAACCTACGAGTGATCCAAACCCTCCATGAAGGTCCCCCAAGTCCCTAATTCTATCTCTTCCTCCCACCTTAATCCTGGGAATACAATCCGACCGAAACTAATTTTTAAATCATGGCTCCGAAAAATTAGGTCGTTACGAATTTTTTTCCGCAGGGACGCGTGAATCCTACATTAATATAAAGGAAAGAACTGGGGTGACGCAAAAAATGAACCAGTGGGAACAATCCAACAACCCAAAACTAGCCAACAATGGCTTGGGATGTTCCCAAGAACGATTAGAAGGGAAATATGGCCGCATTAATTAAAGAAGGAAGTCACTCCACGACCCCTTTGCTTTCTCATTCCCCTCAATATTCCCCACCACCGACTCCATTCTCCACTCCACTCTCCCCCACTCCATCCACTCCTTTACGCCTTTACGCTCCCCTTCCCATGCGAACGAAAGAAAAATGAAGAGATGGAGAGAGACAGGTGGGAAGATAGAGAGAGAGAGAGGTGGTGAGAGACAGGTGGAGAGAGAGATGGAGAAAGAGAAGTTGAGAGAGAAAGAGAGATAGGAGAGAAAGATGGGAAGAGAGACGGGAAAAGAAGAGGGATAGAGAGAGAGTGAGATGAAGAGAGAGCGAACGCGTCCGTGTGTTGTGTCGTCGGCGAGACCCAAGGAGTCCTTTTGTGCGAATCCGGATACGAGATGTGTGAAGAATATCCGCGACCCGCTTGCTCCTCCGCATGTGAGGCCGGCCGGGGTTGGGACGGGCGAGGAGGGCTGCGCATGCCCGATCCGACTCGGTGACAATGACACTCCCTTATCGGAACCGGGTTCAATTGTTGAGGCGAAGGGGGCTGGGGAAGTGGGGGAAACGGGGGATCCCATCCATCCTCCCAGCCATCCATTCGAAGATGGGTGGGAGGGTAAGGTTGGCGGTTTCGAAACGGGACGACCCCTCCCCCTCCTCCCCCAAATTCGCTCCACTTCGAGGAGGGGACATGTCGACGTCGGGCGACGCGGAGGTCCCGGCGAAAAGAGTGGGAAATCGCGTGGGGTCGGGCGGTGGTCCCGACCGATTTCCCCTCCGCACGCCAGCCAACAATGGGGGACGTGCCCAGGTGCGACCGCGCTGAGTGCGCCTTGTGCGAGCCGGCGAGTGACGACCGAGACCAATTTCTCCGGGTCGTCATTTCTCCCGGGGCACGGGACCGGGCGGGATTTTTGGGTACCCGTGGATGGGTTTTAGGGGGAGTACAAGACTTCGGCGATGAAAGAAGTGGAGGTGGGGAGGGGGAGTGCGAGCGGGGGATACGGTCGGTCGGACGGCCGAGTTGGTGGGTGGTGGTGGGGCTCTGGGAGTGGGGAATGCAAGTTAAAGAGCCCGGGCTGCGGGGCCGTATCGAATTCCCCGACCTTCCTCCTTCCACCCTTCTCTCTCTCCTCTTCTCGATATTGCGGCCTCCAGTCTCTCTCTCTTTCTCTCCAGTGGAACGAACTTAAAAAAAGTCGCCAGCCCCCACCAAACCCTCCCTTCCGTGGAGGATGCGAGGACGCTACAATTGCGCGCATGTAACTGGCTCCCTTGGCGGCGAATGGCCTAAAGTTTCCAAGAGCATCCCATCCCACGACCCGCGTGGAGTGAAGAAACCGCCCCACAACTTGCGCCTTCCCCGGCACAAGACTTTAACTTGAGGCAATACAACTCCTCATGTGTACTTACTTAACTGCGGCGAAGGTCGTTTGCCGCTTGTTCCCCCTGCAAGCACGGGGGGTACCAGCCTCCAGTCCATCCGGTTATGGGATTTGCTAATAACATAACCTTTCGTAGAAATTAATGCGGACTACTGGAGAGGAAGTTAGTATGGTGAAGCTGAGAATGTAGTAAAAACCTTTGGTTAATTTGAAAATTCCTCGCCCTCTATTCGGCACAGAAGCAGTACTCTTGCCTTATGATTTATTTAAAGTATATCTTTGCCTCGCATATGAAAGCACGTCATCACACGCAGCCCATATATAATTCAGCTGCTACGTAAGAGGCTGCAGACATAATCGAACGCACTTTATCATGAAAATTGATCTAAAAATTTTATTATTTTGTTAAATATAAAATGATATTTCGTCAAAGAGCGATATTTTCAGTTCATAACGAACAAAATATGCACTTATGTGCTTGAACATAAATCAATTAAGATATCATTGTGACGAAGAATTTTCAGGGAGTTACCTGTATTTCTGCAACACCATTCAAGTGGCAGCTAGAAATTTCAGGGGTTAAATGGACTAACAGGGAGGGTATTTTTAGAATATATTTAGAACTCTAGGTTAATATTTATAGAACTCATTTATACATTGTAATATTGTGTAATGTTAGAGTGAAGTGTGCGAATTATGTTGAGTGAATTTATTTCAATATCCTTGTTGTTATAAAGTTCTTACAAGACCGTTAAACTCTAAATTATTTTTAATTTCATTGGTATTCTACCAGTTAAGGTAGGTTTCGGATGGACACGGACTATACAACGGCACAACAATACATTTCCTTGCTTCTCCTAACCTGAAATCCGACAATATAATCATCCCCACTTCATTTCTACCTACTTCCTTCCTCCCATGATTATTCTCCGAGATCTTCCTTAAAACTATGTGCTGAATTTGGGATAGCATGATCAACTCTAGGTCAGTGAGTCTTGACCCATAAGAATTAAAATACGTTAAAGGAAACTATAGGAAAAGAATTGCCGTTTCCCGAGTTTATATCTTTCAAAAGTGTCCTGCGATGGCATACGCCTTGGATAAAAAACAAATGAGCAAGGCTGGTCCATTGGAAATATTTCTACTGACAATGGTATTGCAGTTGAAGAAAATTGATATTATAAAACCATCAATAGAGTTCAGGAACAAGTAATTAGTTACTGATTGGAAAGAAAGA
This sequence comes from Hetaerina titia, assembly GCA_037158775.1. Lineage (NCBI taxonomy): Eukaryota > Metazoa > Arthropoda > Insecta > Odonata > Calopterygidae > Hetaerina > Hetaerina titia. The sequence goes on along the minus strand of CM073768.1, from coordinate 81,252,053 downwards.
GTCCGAACAATATCCCTAGTTTAAGAAAATTGCAATATTTTGAACGAACAACAGAATTTAGGGTAATTATTGATGAAAAGATTGATTTTGAATATTTCTCATTTCGGTCCCCAAAGTAGTTGCATATGAGGTTAAGATCGAGCTTGCAGAAATTATTTTCAGAGTTTTTGACGCAAGGAGGGTGTTGCCGAATTATTAAGCCATTTCCTCTAGTGCAGCTGTCAATAATAAATCACCAAACGCGGGACTTGTGAAATTAATCTCTTTCCCGTAAAAGTTTATTCTTCCTTGAGGCTCGTAACGAGAATGACTCTTCTCCCTCACCGCCCCCCCCCATGAGTCTCAGGTTCTCACAGGTACTTAAACGCAACATTTTATTTAAAAAAATTAAAACATAAACGGAAGCCCTTGAGCACTTGTACATCTCTGAGTGGGTTGGGGGAGACTGGAGGTATGAGGCGGGGGTTGGCGCCAATGCCCGAATCGCTGCGTGAGGGGTGGAGGGAATCGGGGGAGGAAGCAATTTATGGGGGCGTATTGGTCTTGAGCAAAGTATGATGAATTTATAACTCGGCTTTCCGTTTTCAATTTCCGTACGGTGGCGGCGAAACCCGAGGCGAGGAGAGTGGAGCGAGGAGTGAAGGAGTGAGATACGACCTCGGCGAAGACGGGAGGTTTGAGAGGAGATGGGGAAGGGCGGGGGCGAGGGAGGGCGAATGACAGGGCACGGGAAGAGAGAGAGGGAGGGAGACCGTGAGAAACGGCGATTTTGAGCCGACGCGGTAAAATGGTGGAAGGGTATCAGGGTCTGCGGGGCGAGGAGGAGAAAAAAAACGATACAATCGTCTTTCCCATGATTTACCATCGAAGGTTGAAACTTAGAGCGGAAGCAAGGGCGGTGCTGGAAGTAAGGGATATCTAGGAGACGTGGAGGAAGAGTCTTCTTAATTAATTGCTCTTTAAGTCGTCCGCTTCTCCCCCCCCCCGCGCTTCCTCGAAATTCTAACCTTAGCCTTTCTACCGAACCTCTAACCTCCTTTCCACCCTCCCAATGCCACCCTTTGTGTCCCTTTTCCTATCAATCCCTTGGTTCAATGCAACCTTACACCCATTCTTCTCCTACCCTGTCTTGTTCAACTACTAACCTGCTTTAAGAACCATTCTCATTCCAAAATTTAAGGCCTAATGTTTCTAAAATCAACGTCTGACTCTTCGAATCAATCAATAATTACTACGCAGCGAGTTAATATAAAAACTGATGGCACAAGAGTGGCTTGTTTTTCAATGGTAAATAAAAATTTCACCAGGTTACCCATTTTTGTTCAATGATATTAATCATTATATTTAATGGAATAATGTGTATTTTATTTATTTTTAACATGTTTATACATGAACTAATATGTGGAAATTTTAGTGATCTTTTGCCCGTGTGCAATGTGCTTCATGTTGTTTTGATGGGAATCGTGCTCAAATATGGATGTCTGGAAGGGCAACATTTGTACTGGAATACACCAACGAAAACTTTTTACGAAAGTCATTTCAAATGCAACCAACAATATTGTCTACAGTTTTGCTGAGCTATGCAAAAAAGTACGCATAAACTTCTATAAATTACCAAGTTGTCTTAGGTATGCGTTATGGGACAACATAATCTAAGTTTCTCCAGTTATAAAGAACGCTTACCCTAATCATTGAATTCGGATTTCCAGGTGTTTAGAAATGAGATTATATTTCACAGCTAAATCAGAGCTAGCAAACATTTCGCGTGGCTTAGGAAGAAAATATACTATATATACGATGAAATTTAAATGGCGACTTTTGGCTCTTAAGTTACTTTTACATCCTAACCATGGGAGCGATCTGTTTTGCACATTATCGTTTTTGCGATTCATACCACGACTCTCCGTGAACTGTGTAGAATGGTGACTGTTATCGTCATCAATAAGAAAAATTATGGGTTGACGACAAGATGAGAACTGGTTCATTATGAAATTATTTGAACTCCACTCATGTCGTTCAAGAGCATTAATTCTTTATAATGCAGGTTTTTATGCTGATTGTGGTCAGTCGTAAAAATCAATCAGCATTCCTTTAAACGGAAATAATATCAATCAAAAACCAGCCCATGACGAGCAAGTGGGTTCAAGTCCTTGTATGTCAATACCTGTCCTCCGACCACTTACCCTGCTCCATTTCCACCACCACTCTATCGTCCACCCCTTCGATACACCTCCCCTCCCACGGGAGGATCGCTCCTCGGCCGATACCCTAATTCCCTACCCTTCCCCCTGGTCTCATTCACGCAGTTCCCACCCAACTGCTTCATGCTCATCCCTCACCCACCCTTCTCTCACTATCTCCTCAGCTACCATAGCTCTCCCTTCTAGCGTCTCCGCCCACCGCCTTCCTCCACCCTGGCAGGCACCTCCTTATAATCTACACCCCTTCACTCTTCACCATCAAGCCTTACCCAGCAACCGGACGCCTTCTACCATCTCCAGTTTCCACCCGGCACTAACTCTCTGCCACTTTCATCCACCTTTCTCTCACACCCTTCGTCCTCCTAATAACTCCCAAACCTCGCCCTGATCCAACGTCACCCTCTCTCCGACCCTCTTTCTCCATTTCACTCTCCACCTCCTTCTTCGCCCCGGGTTTTCAACTCTCAAGCCCATAACCAACTACTACCTTTTGATCAATCTCTGCTCCTCTCCCCAAGCTCAACAAACGCCCCGAAAAGATCCCCCCCCGCCCCCACCAAGACCTCCGCTGCCGTTCGACCAGAAGGCGGGAGGGAGGAAGGAAGGGTATGGGCGGAAGTTTGCCGAAGAGCGAGGGGCCATTGAGAGGGGCGGGAAGGCCCTTCCTTGGGCGGGTGGCGGCGTAGGTAGGCGTCGGTGGTACCGAGTCCCCCGGCCGCCGCGCCGTGCTCCCGTCCTCCCGCCACCACCCCCCTCCTCTCCGCGCGTCCTCCCGCTCGACCCCGCCCCCCGACGTGGGAGCTCTCTCTCCGGCGTCGCATGAAAGATGAATGCAACACCGTACGTACCTCCCGCCCACCTCACTCTATCCCATCCCGCCTCCCCTCCCCACTCGACTTCCTTCCCCAACCTCCCTCCACCCTCGGGGCACGCAATTAATTACGTGTCCGCCATCGAACCTCGACGCGTTTCACCCTCTGTATCCGTGCGCGCGCGCGCCTGTGTGAGTGTGGGTGTGGGTGGGTGAGTATGTGTGCTTTCTGGTGTGTGCACACGCTCTCGCGCGCGTTCTCCGCGGGATGTAGAGGTAGGTGGTCGAGAGGAGGAGGAGGAACAGGGTGGCATTCCGAACTCACCCTCCTGCCACACACCCCTTGTTCACCTTCCTCCCCTATTCCCCCGGGGGAAGAGGGTTTTGGGGAGAGAAAAACGGAGGGTGGTGGTAGGAGGAAGTGAACCCAAAACACACCCACACACACACACACACACAAACACCGGCGCGTGCATTGAAAATCCACGGCGCCAACTTACACGTCCGTGCTCGCTCTCTAGCCCTGTCGGAGAACTCGCTGGAGCTGGGAGAACAGTTTTCTGGAGAAAAATAAATACATTTTCTAACAGATGATGGAATATTTACCGCTGGAAGAGAGGAAAGAGGTCGTTGCTCTGTCTGCTTCACTCCCTCTCCTTCCCTCTGCACCAATCCCCGTCATTGCCGTTCTTCCTATTCTACGTCCCCGCTGGTCCCCCAACTTCGCGCATTCCTGTTCGTTCCCCACTCCCGAGGTATCATCTCGCTAGAAGGACCTTGCCAGTAGTGGTATTGGAAAGGGTAGGCACGCGTTTCTTTTCGTCCCGCAAGGATGAAGAATTTTTTTCTCTTCCATCATTTGTCTTTCTCATTTACTTCATTTCCTACCTCCACGATGACAGACTAAGGAGTTTCGTAGTAATCGGGGCAGATTATCCTCGAGAACTGTGACCAAGTGCACCGATGAGCCTCAGTGGGTAATCGTGACGTGGGAGGAGGAGTCATGAAATCGATGCTGACATAGTTTCAGAGGCATGGACCGAAAGGGATGTTCAAGTGATCCTTTCGACGAACAGCGTGTTGATTATAATGCAGTGCGCACTCCAAGATGGACTACATCAAGAATAAAAATTTTCGTCGTCTATGGCCAAGTCATCCATCTTCTGAGACATTGACAACGTAGGGGAGGGGTCAGAATAATGAACACCACAATAATTGAATTATAACGCGTGAATTACCTGTTCCTAATCTGTCACTTTAATGTGTTGTTTTTCAAGCTCAAAGCAATGGACGTAATCAGCTTAACAAAATAATGAATACCGTAAAGAAAAGTTGCAATATTTATAGGGAGAGTGATATAGCATCATCAGCCACACAACCACTAATAAATATATCTGCCTATGCATGCTCAATTCTGCTGTCTCTACCAACGAGCATATTCCAATTAGTCGCAAAATAACTATCTTTAAACAATTTATTTAAGTTGCTGTTCACATAAAATTACTTGGTAATAATAAGCTATACACCTACTTTAATATATTGTAAGCACTCCATCACATTTTTCCCGAAGAGGGAAACTTTTGCAAAATGATAGACGCACATACTGCATAGAGCTTACCGTTTACCTTTACGAATTATTACGCTCAGAAAGTGCACATTTAGCAACAAACAGGTCAAATGAGAACTTACGCCTACGTATGTCCAGGCGTGTTTGCGTGTGCCTAGGTCCTTTTAGCCCAATCCATTAAGAATGACATTCGAAGGAGATAAGGAACCAAAATATGCATATTTTAATTTAACCAATGAAGAGCGTGTGTGATTAATTCAAACCAATAAGATACATCTCCTTCCGATGCCTCTCGTGTGATAGAATCAACGCAGCTGTTTTGAAGATTGAGGTCAAAAAGTCGTTCGTAATTCATCCATACTTCATCACATGACGCATTCAAGCAATAAGGGAGATGTAGCCATGACCTTAGTTTGGCAGGAGTGGGTGTCAACGATCAAGCTTATCTGCTAGAGAAATATCCTCGCTGCCTATTTCATGCAATTATTTTTTCTGATCTCTTACATCACTCTGTACCCACGCTAATAAGACCTTCGGTGACACCAAACACTTTAGAGATGGTACTAAAGAATAGAATTCATGGAAATCCCTTTAATCCACACTTAATTAGGTGCCGTCATTATTTTTAGACTCTTTAATGAAAACATCATAGACTTTAGGATGAATTGATTCCGTGGTGCAAGATTTACACTGAAATAATATCCTGACAGACAGATATATACGCATGTGACTCATCAAATTTAAGATCCAAATCTTAGAGAGATTTAAACGAGGAAATCGTTCCTCTTATAAACGATTTGATATAACCTATGAAGCATACAGGGATAAAAGCTTATTTGTGTTTAATCGTAAAATACATAAAAATTTATTAAAATTAATTACCAAATCAACATTTAAATACTGGAAAATAAAAAGGCGAAAGAAGCACGGTGGAGGACCCAGTACGAGGGTATGGAAAGTGTAAAATGGGTACAGTAATATGAAGATGAAAGAATTATTACGGAGTAATAAAATAATATCCATGCGCACCAATACAGGAACATTATTAATTAAACCAGAAATGATTCAAGATAGATGGAAGCAACTCATAGAAGAACTATATGGTTAGGATAATAGGCCATCAAGTTCAGGCATTGAAATAGAATATGACATAGAGAAGAAAGCAACTAGAACAGGTGGAATAGTTAACCTCTCTTGGAAATGGACCAAGATGGTCCAAGTAGAAAGGACATCGGAAGAAGAATTGCGTTAGAGAAAAAGATTTCATTAGGAGAAGGGTGTTGATGACAGGGGCATTGAGTAAAGATATCAATAAAACATGAAAATAAATTGATATGAAGCGTGGCTTTCTACAGAGGTGAAATTGTTTGTATGTACATATGTATGTATATATATAGGATAATGGAGAGAAATGATTTTTTACAATGGTGGTTTCCACTATACTATTTTTATTCGCACGAGATGGGTTTCAACTTTTCGTGTCATCTTTAGGTGCGGACCTGAAAATTATCCCGGTCGTGTGAATAAAAATATTATAGTGGAAAGCACAACTTTTAATATATTTTCTCTCCGATATTGAAAGTTTACTAAAAGTTAAGTCTGAAACGATAAAATATGTATTTAGATACCAAAATATTTCCAAATAACAGGGACACTAGAAATATAGAAAGTAGCAATATTTTAAAATAATTTTTCCTCTTGAATTGAAATATTTGAAAACCCATTTAGCGTTAATTAAATGAAAGTTTTTTGACTCCAACCTTCATCAAAGTCTTAGGACGACATGGACTTGATGACATGCATAACGAGGCACGGTACGTGTCCTCCTCACGACTCGGACATGTGCTTTCCTCTCGGATTAACCATAACATCCAACGCTTAAACATTCAATGTCTAACGCGGCACATTTAGTGGAGAGAGAGTGGAGGGGGGAAAGAGAGTGAAGGAGTGGGGACGGGAGGGAGAGGAAGGAGGAATTCCTGCCCGCATTAAACCCTCTTTCTTGAATCCAGGAGATTTCGGTGCGGTAAATCCAAGGGAAATGCACGTATGCATGTACTTACGGCGAGGTGAGCATGTGAACGACGTGGCGAGTGACTCCCGCCCTCCTCCCATTAGCCCGCCGCCCCTGATTTGCGCGGCGTCACTGCATCAATTAAGCGTGGTCCGGAGAGGCGCGGGCAGGGGGGGCAGTAGATGGCGGGAGGGGGGAAGAGATTTCTGTGTGGAAGAGAGACGGGAGCGGAGGCAGTTGGTGTGAGCAGAGGGGAGAGAGGAGTAGGACGGTGGGAGGCGAAGATGGTATTCATGTGGGAAATTCCAATGCGCCACGCGGCGCGCGCGTTTTTGAGTCCATCAGGAGATGGCGGAGAGGAAGATGGTGGGAGGAGGGCTCCAAAGTTTCGAGGCCGTAATTAGCACCTCCAAGAGAGAATGAAGACGGAACGCCGTGGAAACTTAGATTACTGATTCTCACCCACCAGTAGTCTCGTAGTATGTACTATACCTATGTACACACAGACATACATACGTGTCTATTTATTGGGGCACACATGTACACAAACAAACATATAAAAACACATACAAAAACAGAAACGCATGCATGTAGGCTGTTTGTGTACACATGTGCAGAGTATATATATTTGCATGGACATACATACCTATATATACATATATATACATGTATATACATATATATATATATATATTTTTATAATGACCCCTAGTTCTATGCTGGCAAGAGCACTGATAATTGTTCCTGGTAGGGTCACCCATGCCGGATAGGTCGAAGGTTAGGAACCAGACGAAAGGTAGTCCACACAGCGTCTGTTACTCAGTGAGGCGGCTGCAAAGGCGCCTAAACACAGTGGGGCGACAATTGAGTGATGTTGTCACGTTAAAAACACTATTAGGGAAGGCAACGAGAAGAATATAATGATGGGCACTATAGAGAACAAGAGTCCTTGCAACTACGGGACTCGGTCCAATCGGCCGTATGCCGTGCTCGGCAGCGGGGGAGGCATGGCTTCGCGGTAGTCATTCCTTGAAACCCTTGCAAGGGAAAACCGACAGCAGCAGGGCACAAGATGCAGAAGAAGACCGAATTAGTCAGAATAGGAACTTGGAATGTTAGGTGTGTAAATGTGGAGGACAGGAATATAAAGTGAGAGATGAAGAGAAGAAATATAGATATGTCAGGTGAGATGGAAGTATAGCGGGGTTACTGGAGTGGTAATTAAAGAATAATACCCAGTAGCGGGGAAGAAAGCCAGCAAATGGTTGCCATAATATTGAATAAAGAGGTATGAAGAAGCGTAATAAAACATAGAAAAACCAACGGATAGAATAATACTGGCAGAGATAAACGCAGAACTGACGAACCTGTTCTTTGTTCAGGTATATATGCCACCGAACAATCATAAGGAAGAAGAAGTCGATAGGATATACGATAAGTTAGAGGTCATAATCGCGTGTGGTTCTGCAGGGAAACATATAATAGTGATGTTGGATTGGAATGCGACGGAGGCCAAGAAAAAATGGTGACGAGGCAAGGGACTACGGTTTAGGCACGAGGAATGACCGCGGAGAGAAAGCAATTGAGTTCCGTAGAAGACAGGGGTTAGTCGTCATCAACACTTGATTTAGATAGCACAAAAGGCGTAGGTATACATGGAAAATGCCAGGTGACTCAGAAAGGTATCAAATTATATTACGGTTAGACACATGTTTAGGAAAAGTGTGATCAATTAGCACAGCTTTCCGGGAGGGGATGAGGACTCTGACCACAATTTAGTTGTTATGAGGTGTAACGTTCTTTTCAAAAAGATAAGGCAAGTTTGGCGGGTTAGGAAATGGAATGAAGAAGGATTAAATGGTTTGACAAGGAAGCTATATTAGCAGGCTTTATAGAAAATCAGAAATCCTAAAAGAGACCCGAGTACTATCAAGGAAATGTGGAAGTACATCAAAGAAGGAATATTAAAAGCCGCAAAAGAATCTATAAGAACCGTAAATGGGAAAAGGACAAGGAAATCATGGGTCACGGATGGGATGATTAGAAATACGAATGAGAGAAGAAAATGGAAGAATGTAAGCACAGATTTAGGCAGAGGAAAGTACAAAGAGTTATATAATACATTGAGATGGGTAACAAATAAAGCAAAAGAAGCATGGTGGAAGACGCAGTCCGAGCATATGGAAAGTTTGCAGAAAAAGGGGGAAATTGGTGCGCTATACAGCAAGGTCGGACTGACAAGAAAGTAAGAATGGAAGATCTGTGCTAACAGAAGAACTCTATGGTAAAGAACTTAGGTTAACAAGATTAGACCTAGGAAAGAAACATGACGTAGAGGAAGATAGCTTATATCCAGGCGTACTCGACAATGAGATAGAAAGGGCATTAAGGAGGATTAAATTAAATAAGGGCGTAGAGGTAGACAAAATTTCTGCGGAACTACTAAAAGGTTTAGGAAAATGTGGGAGGAAAAGTCATACAGAGATAGGGGTTGATTCGTAGTATCTACAAAGAAGGAATCTGGTCGGAAGTGAATCTCTCAAGTGTCTTGGATCAAGACGGTCAAAGTAGTAGGGACTAAGTAGAAGAACTGCACTAGGCATAGAGGGTTTCACAAGGAGGAGGGTTTTGATGACAGGGACGTCGAGTAAGGATGTTAAGAAAAGACTAGAGTAGGTTGCTGGATTGTGTTTTGTTAGGAGAAGCGAAATATTTATGTGATAGTAGACACAACTATCAAATAAATTACATCATCTTTATATATATATATATTTATATATCGATGATGTAGAATCACTCACGAGAGCACAATAGCATTTGAACGGTAATAGAACACAAAGATAAAGTAGATAACACGTAGAGGGATAGTCATATTTAAAAACTACGTGTTATCTATTCTATCTATCTAATATATATATATATATATATATATATATATATATATATATATATATATATATATATATATATATATATATATATATATATATACACACACACACAACTATATGTATGTATACTTGCACACACACTCACGATGATGAGTTGAGGACAGGATACGCAGCAGAAACAGAAAAACCAACATGAAACATCCGTGGAACATTTTTGAGCTTCAAAGCTAAAACCAAGACAACAAGTAGGGACGCAATGCTAATTATGTATCCTATCCTCAAGTTATATCTTATTTCCGTATGAATGGCTACTTTCATCAGGTGTACTATACATACATCATACATTTATAATGCATATAATATATACATGCAGGAATAACATGATGAATTCTCACAGTTTCCGGGAGTGTATGAGAATTAGGATTATAATTTAGTAACAATAATGTGTTACCTCATAACGTACGATAAATTAGGAAGGTCGAGGAAATGGAAAGTAGAAGCCTTAACTGGATTGATAAGAATGGAATATCAGAAAGATGTAGAGAATATCACGAGTGAGCAAAAGGAGATGTTTACAATAGAAGAAACGTGGGACTGTGTCAAAGTAGTGATATCCAAAGCCGCAAATGAAACTATAGAAATTCTAAATAGGAAAAAGACAAGAAGGTCATGGTTTACAGATGAGTTAATGAGAAAAATAGAAGAGAGAAAGAAACAGAAGAATGAAAGCACAAGAGTTAGGTGGGAGAAAGTACCAAGAATTAAAGAAAAGGCTAAGTTGTGAAAACTAATAAAACTATTTTTTTAATTATGGATGAATTCATATTATTTATGAGGCAGAAGTTTTGCTGGAAGTTTCCATAAGATCATCATATATATATACGGGTTTTAGTTTTTTTCCCATTTTTTAGTTTTAGTTCCCATTTCAAAAAATAGTAATGAATGTTTGAGGTATGCAGAACAATAAATATAATTTTGCACGCTGCTAGAGTCATACGGAGGATAATCAGAAGTTGGGTGTTGAGTATGGCGTATATGCATGCTTATTTTGGGGGTGATCAGTTTGGGTTCAGAAAGGGGAGGCAAGTTTTTTGCCATTTCAGTGATGGGGCGCCTAAGAGAGATAAACATAATATAACCGCAACGTGTATGTGTCACAGACTCCTTATATTTGAGTGGCGCAAAGTGATTCAGAATGGAAGAGAAGACAAGGGCGTCCCATAATTAACCGTACTTGTCGGAGAAGATGTGGAGGAAATGGTTAACGAGGCATTGGAAGAATTGGAGATAGGAATGACAGTTTATGAACAATTTATAAAATCAGGTTCGTCAGTAACCAAGGGGTTGTGACCATTGCCTGCGTGAATGGAAAGTTATACCGATAGGTGAGTTAAATGTTAAAATAGGATTTAAGAAACTGAGCTCTACGGCCTCTTACACTAATAAAATAAAATGAAAACTCCTATAACCGTAATATGTTAGCACCACTCGTCCCGCAACGAAAACAACATTTTTGATGTGATGGTTTGCGGGAAAAGAAATTCCACAACAGTAGCCAATCACAACCTCTCAACCAAAACACCCTTCTGCAGTAGTTTGAAGGAATGTCACTTCCACGCCACTAACCAACTACGGATCCAAACAGTCAAACCCAATAGGGATGCTTCACAGGATTAAAGGGACTCCGATGAGGATACCTGAGTTTATGAAAAAATACGTGAACTCGTACACACTATCTGTTATCTTTTACGGGAGAAAATTATGCGCCTTGGACAACCACAGAGCTGACAAACTCACGACCACCTAGGAAAAAAATATACATATTCAAAAAGGGCCTCACTACTTGGAGAATATTACTCAAATTGAGCAAAGATAGCAAAAGGCAGGGGAAGACGTGAGTGTGCGTCGGATTCGCGTATTTCGGCTACAATGTAGTCCTCCTCAGCGAACTGAAAGAAAAAAGGACTTGCAACAAAAGGTTGTAAGTGAATCAGGAAACGGACGAACTTTCAATATACACCCTAAGCTTAAAGGCAAAAAAGGGGCGCTAAAGGCAAAAATTGGAGGGACTAATGACGGTAAAGAGGGAAAAATTAGGTGAATTAAGAGGGAAAATTCAAGGTGGACGGTAAAAGCAAAATTAAAGGAACAAATGACGGTAAAGGGGGAGTTGCAGTGAGCAGGGGAGAAATGAAAGGAAGTGAGGTAAACATTAAAAAAATGACAGAGAATTTGAAATACTTATTTTAAAATAGAGAAAAGGGATGGGTAAGGAATCGGTCCGATGTCACTATTAATAACGTTCGTTTTAAATTTGTGTATAAAGAGACTTTCATAAACGTCAAGTGATTAATCGGTTGTTTTTTAAATGAGATCAAGATTATTTCCTGAGGTTTCATGTCCTGTGTTAAGTAAGTGTTCAACAATGCTGGATTTTTCCGGTCTTTTATATTTAAAATGAGCCATGTGCTCCTTGAATCTTGACTTGTTTGTTTCTACGTGTTTGTCCCATGTAGGAAACATCGCATGAGGAACAAGGCATTTGGTAAATTCCTGATTTATTGACTGTGTCGATCTTGTCTTCTATGTTCCACAACAAATGTTAAAGTTTGTTATTGTTATTGAAAGAAATCTTTTAATTAACTGTTCTAATTATCTTACCTAAACCTTTAGTCAAATGAGGATGGTGAGCAAGTTTAACAACAAATGAGGATGGTGATCAAGAGTAGTGGTTTAGGGGCTCGTCTTGAGTGTGGTTGGTGGAATTCTTAATGATTTTCTTAAGTGCAACTATTTCAAAGTACAAGCATCATTCTCCTTGACCTTACATTTCATTTTATTAATTAAAATAGGAGTCCATAGATTAAAGTAGGTGGGAAAGCTTACCTATACCGGAAGTGTTTTGGATAGATAAAATACGACAATTCAATTAAATCTTAATTTCGCATTCATTGACGATGAAAATGAAACCACGTGACGAATATAGCTGAAAACTTAGCAGCAGTCTAATGGAAGGTGAGGCTTCCTTAAAAACAAACATCCGATATTACGAGCACCATCTATTAGATTTTCTAAGACATCATTGAGCGACTCGCGCGTGGGTACGCAGATGTATGCGAGAATGTATACATGCACGAACGAAGATACCCACATATGACTCACCGCACATCCCTCCACCGCTATCTAAAGTGCCACGTGCATACCCAAACACTCCGTTCAAGCACGCGCCCACACCCATCACACGCGCTTCAGTCGATTCGGTGTGCCCCGCGAGGCAATGAAGACAATGGGGCCAGCATATCCCCACGGGGGACATACACGGCCACGGCGCGAAGCAGACGGACGAGCTTGCGGGGGATTTCGTAGACGGAGATGAGGCCAAGAACATTGGGGGGCCTAAGCCACGTTCATTGGGGGGAGGGGATGAGGCGAGGGGAGAGTTGGAGGGTGGGACAGGGCTAGGTTGGGGTGAGGGGAGGGATGAGTAAACGGGTGAAGGATGGAGTGGGTGGTTGGTGTGGCGGGTTGATGGTGGGGAGATGTGGGGGGGGATGAACATTAGATTGACGGGGTCGAGGGAAGAAGGGGTTTTCCGTTCGCCGGGGAGAGAGCGGCGGTTGGAAAAAGGGCTTTAATGGGGAGGAAGGGAGGAAGGAGGAGGCGGTTAGGTAGGAGATTAGTTGGAGGAGGAGTCGGATCCCCTGGTTTGTCCGGAAGCCAACGAACTTGGAAGGCCAGAGAGATGTGCTCACGTCACTTGCTCAGGACCCTAACTAATCGTAAAGAGATAGGAAAATATCCGTCCAATTGCGAAATTAAGTCGTGGAGGGGAGATTGAGAGGGAAACCACACAACCTCCTACACCTAATCTCATTTGATGATTTAAATACTCAAACTTTTGCCGCAGTTAATAATGACGGATTTCATTGCCTTTGTGACTATTATGCTGCTAATCGTTTAGTAAAGTACTTATTGTCAAATAGGTTTCATGAAAAATATATTCCCCTATTGGCTGGTGTTCTAACGGTCGACTCCAAAGAATCTGTCAGCGTAATCAGTAGGCTTAAATGACTCGTAGGAATTCATCAATAGCTCTAAAACTGACATTTTTCATATCAGTGACCATACAGGGGTTTTTACGAAATTCATGTTAAAGAAAATTATAACACTGCCTACTTGAAACCCTTCCTAAGGTAATAAAATTGATTTACTCAATGATATTATTGGAATTGTTTTGACTGTGAACATGAATGAAGAGTATTTCGCATTATTCAGAGATGTAAATGAACTACGATTCCAGTTAAAAATAATAGAAACAATTTAATATCACTCTAACCCAATGTGACACATAATCAATCGCAAATGAAAATCACGCTGCAGCAGTATTCAGATGATGACTTTTCGAAGAACAACGGGTATCAAGTGAACTTAGATTTTAAAGTTAAACTGTGGGATTCCTTTAGTTTTAAAAATAAACCTTTATACCAGAGTCACTCTGTTACAAATTTGCATTACGTAATAATATTCTATGCAAGAAAATCGATTAGTATCAAGACAATAACGCTGAGAACGAGGAAAATGACCTCTTTTACGTTGAAGTATGCTGAGGGACATTCAAATAGGTTACTATTAATTTTAATATCCTGTACAGAATACGTCAGATAACCTTCAAAAACCTTCTCGGTTTACTACTGCATTAAATCTGCCAGCAAAAAACATTAATTTTTAAATAAATTATTCGAATAAAAATATTTTTGTATGGCAGTGGCCAGCACCATCCATGTCAAAATTATCAAATATTTCTATCTCCTACACTTGGTATAAAGAAAAGAAAATGGCGATATTACAAAGGTATCATGTGCAATCTGATCAAACAGTTTTAAAAGGGGTTTATCTCTCGGGTAAATTTCAAATATAAACTATAAGTGAAAGGATTACCTAACAGAGTTTATAAGACCGAACATATTTCGTGAGAGAGTAGTTTGCAAAGATCATCTGAGTGCATTTCACTATTATTTTAACAAAACGTTGAAAGACGAACTTGACGAAACAATTAGAACAATTTTTCAAAATTGGGATACCTGTGTGAGCCACCATCATATTCGAGAAGCAAATTGTACTCCCCATACTGATTTCGGCCACTATCTGAATGATTACAAGGGTGTTACAAGCAACTGACATAGCATAAAATCACCCGACTAAAATCTACAAGCGGACTTTTTCCACGAGTACTGCTATTCCTTTTGTTTAAATAATATAATACCACCAAGTACCGGTCTACCCCGTCAGTTGAGATCATTTTACTCAGCCTGAGGGAGAATTTGACAGAACGCCGACGCTCGAAGAAAACAGTGGAGGGAATGAGCTGACGTGATGGGGGTTGGATTGTGGAGGAGTTCAGGGGAATTGGGTTTGGTATGTGAGAAGATGAGAGGGGTGCGCGGGGTTTCGACGATTCTGGGGGGTAATATAGAGTGTGATAGAGAATGAAGGGTGGGGATTGAAGGGCGGGAAAGCGAAGAGAAGGAATAGAACTTTAGACGAAGAGTTTGTCATATGAAGGTGAAATAAAATGAGACGGGATTTTCAATGAGGGAGGAAAAGATTGAGGGGTGTCGTAAAGGAAAATGTGGCTTGAGTTTGGCAAGGAGGGAAAGCAATGAAAGGAGAAGTAGAAATAGAATTCGTTCCCAGGGAAAAAAATATATATATATGTTTTTATATGCACACGCATATATATTTTATCGATATGCAAATGATTTATTTCAGACAGAGAGAAAAATATACGAGTATATATAATATCTAGTATGATGCACCTAAAGTAATACTATATCTAATCATGTTCGGTGCATCTATTTTATTTACAAAACCAACCAAATACGTCATTGCCGCAACACTATACATGGTAGATAAGCGACATTCGATTATTATTCAAGGGAGATAGTAGCATTTATTACTTCCCGTCTTGTAATCCACTCAGTACCGGAAATTGTCAAAAGAATTTGCCTACAGCACTAAGCAGTGGTTTCCTTTGAAAACATAAATAGAATAAACCGGAACTAGTCCTATTTTAACCCAGTTAATTGCATTTTTTGGAATTTCCAATACCAAGAGTTGACATGAAGTGTCAAACTTGTTATAAAAGGTGCATCTCTCGGATTTGAAGTTTGAAATGATTTTAGCGCTGTGGATATTGTTTTTAATGGATCGGTACAACATTCATACGGAGTCTATCGCTAAATCAGATAATTTCTGCCCTCTAAGGTCTGTATAATGATGCGTTTTCACGAAACTTCTCTTAGCCGAGAAAGAGCTACGCGGAGTTCAATCTGTGGCACGTGTACGTTGAAGGAGGGGGATATACAGAGAAACGGAGGGTTTGGGGGCGATTTGTTCGGTAAGGGAAGGCGGGAGGGAAGATTGAGGGCACTGATACGTGGAGAGTTGGTTGGATGCGTAAGAGTGGCGTGGGATCAAATGGAAGAGGATGGTAGTAGACGCTGGAGGATAACAGAAAGGGAGAAACAAATCTGTAATAAAAGGGAAGCTAGGGAGAGGGTGGATGGACGGAGCCAGAGGGTAGAAGGGACGAAAAAGTTAACGGGAGCGATAGGGGAGGTGAGAGGAAGGGAGAGTGGGGAGAGGTGGGGCGATAGGAATGCCGCTCGAGAGAGAGAGAGAGAGCAAGGAGGAAAAAACATTGGAGCTGAGGGTATAACTTACCGGACGCACCGAATGAAACAGCACTGGTGAGTTGTTGCCCCTGGCGTCGAAATGCATCTTCATCCTCTCTTAACGCCGCAGGCCACATCACTGGAGAGAGTGCTGTGAGAGGTGTTAAGGAGCCAGCCTTGAAAGAAAGAATGAAACAACGCACCATGAGAGTTAATACTGCGGCAATCCAGACTCCATTTATTCAGCCAGGGCAAGAAGGACTCACTCGTATTCCCCTTTAAAATATTCCGGGACCATTCCAATGCCTTCCGATTTTATAAAGCGGGGCATTAATATGTATGCACTAAGTTAATGTGCTCCAAGCATTACGGGGTCGCTGGTGCATTCGAAATATAATCCGGTCAGCGTTTTCCCATATTCATTGAGTCATTGGTCCCTTAAAGCTTCCTTTTTCAGAAGCCACCCATTAATCGTGTGAGAGCATGAGTCAATCCGCCACTCTACTTGGACGGAGAAATATTAAATATTGAAGCATCATTACGATATAACTTCCCAGGAATTTAATAAGGATAATAAATTAATAAATAATTTAAAATAATCTTAAAATCCTTTGTTAAAAGTTACTTTAACAAAATTACGTTTTTCGGTACGCGTTTCCGTGAGATAGTTTTGTTCGGGACGGACTGCAAATATTAATGGATCCACGTAGATGAACGCTGTTACACTTCGATTAATCGACTCTTGACTAAAATGAAATACAAATAAATGCTTGCTAATGCGAATGTGAGATCGGCATGGCGCGAGTCGACTTTCTAACTAAAATATCTTAGGGCTGAAGATCAATTTATGCACGTAAATCGATTTAAGTAACACGGGTGAAATTTCCCATTGAATACGTTAATTTCCCTCGGGCACATGGGAAATGGTGACTGAATGGGTCGTCCACAAAGCATAAACAGTGCATCGGTAGATCTAGGAATGCTATTGTACGCTGATGACTATTTCGCGAGCGCCTAGCGTTACAACGGATGCGCTCAGTATAGAGATACGATAGTTTCCTTACTCCATTGAGTCTCAGTTGCCCTAATTGTTTCTTCTAGAGCCCCAACCGACGCACCACGCCGCCACGATCTTGTTTGTGGACGTGCGATTGACCGCCCCGTCCCCAAAACCCCCCGTAGGGAATATTGAGCCGCTGCCGCTATTTGCAGCGGACCCACCTCCCAACGCTGTCCCCTTTGGAATTTATGGCCACGATCCAAATATTTGGACTGATCCATGAAACTTCCATCGGCAAGGTGAAGTTTCGATGAGAAATCCAAATGTTGATGTGCAAGTCCTATGAAAGTTTCCCGCCGTTGGATGCACAAACGCCGTCCCGTTCCCCGTCATGAACTTGAGCCTTGGGGACCCGCTGGCACCAGCGAAGTGATTGCACTCATGTTTTCCCTTTAACCATTTCAAGAAGTTGGAGCGCCGAGTCTTCCAAAGCGACGGCATAGAGGAGCTGGAGCTGGCACCATGATGGTGCCATTTCAATCCGTCAGGTTCAGCGGGGGTGGATGGTGACGTACACTCGAAGCTGGCTCTTAAGGTACCTCAGGGCCCAAGGACCGATGAAAATAATCAGGTGTACACCCTGTCGAGAGGGGTTGCAGGATGCGTTCTGTAAAAATCGACTAGGAAGGTTTCTGGGTCAAATTCGAAAATGTATCTATTCGAATGGACTGATAAGAATATGTGGAGAGGCTTAATTTTTCGCTGAAATCATGCCAAGGGGTTAGTTTAAAATAAAATGGATTTTTATCAATTTCAATTTCCATTTAAACCTCATTACCGACAGACATAACTAAGCGGCTGTATTAATTAATGCCAAGATCTCGGGAAGACCCAGTAAGTGATTACAGTACCTAGAACTCTTACAGCAAACCTAGTTTGGTAAGTCCTGACGTGCATTTGAAGATCAGTAGCTGGACAGAGGTAATTTTGTATATACGTACATGATTTAGGAAATATATTGGGGAAAATAGAAGTTTCAATTTAGGAATAGACAAGATTATCGCATGATACGAGTTTTACGAATGGAAAAAATAATTCAGTTTACGTGTATAGGAGTATATATGCTCAACCTAGATATGCACATGTGTGCCACTTATATACAAAGATTATATTATTATTAGATAATCTACCGGTTAAGGTAGGGTTTTGGATGGACACAACTATCGAATAAACATTTTGTAACTCCAAACAAAACCAAATCCAGCAATCTAATCTACATCAGGTTCCTCTTCATCTCTGTGTACTTCTTTCCTCCCTTCATCCCGTCCAACATTCCTAACCTGTCCCTGCCTTTCCTCGCTTGCCTAACATTCTCCCCACTATTACCTTCTTCAACATTCCACTACCGCTCAATACGCCTTTCATCCATTTTTCCTGCCTCCATAAGATTTCTCTCAACAAACCTGTCTCCTCACCCACCATCTCAGTACTTCCTCATTTGTTTTCCTTTCGGTCCATTTCACCTTCTCCATTCTTCTCCACACCCACATTTCAAAAGCCTCCAATCTACGTCTATCCTCCTGCTTCAGTGACCACTTTTACGCGCCGTACATAGCTACGCTCCATATCAGAGTTTTTACGAGTCTTGTCTTAAAATCCCTACTCAACATCTCCTTCATCAACTCCCTTCTCCTTGAGAAAGCCTTTTTGCCTAGCGCAATTCTTCTCCTTACGTCCCTACTACTTTGACCGTAAATGCAAATAAAAAAGAACGAGGCTCCATTTGCGTATAGTACTCGTCAAATCCACCCATAATTAACATTACGACAAATATGATTTACTCTATAAAAAGCTAATTCAGTATCAGCAGATATTCATGCCCTTGTAGGATAGTAAAGTAAATTCCAAGAATTACTGAAAGATAAGGCCCTAGTATGGCTTGGGATTTATTATTTTTTTATTAATCTATGATGTGCCCATGTTACAGTTACTAAGATATACAGTTAAAACTAACTGAAGCTGTCGAAGTGAGGAAAATAAGGATGATCAAATGCATGACATCTGGTCGTGGAACACAAGGGGGAATCGACACCCCTCATAAGAGTGTTGGCCGAAGAGGAAATGTGGTCTCTCGGTACCCGGCGGAGCGAGGTGGGAGCCGTAAATGAGAAAAGGGATTAGGTGCGAAGGCGATGGGGAGATACAGAGAGTGTTACGGCGAGAGATTGAGGGAGTTTAACTTCGGGGGTGCTTGCGAAAGAGGGAAAGTACAGAGGCGGGAAATGAATCAACGGGAGAGGGAAGCGAGGCGTTAGGGATGAAATTGCTACTAGAGAGCGGAGAAAATTTGGGATAAGAACATGTAACAGATTCACTCAAGTGTTTTCCCTTCGCGACGTAGTGATAGATGGCAATGGTGTCACAGTTCTTCTCGCAACTCATAATTAACGGGTTTCCGTTCCAGAAACAAGCTTTTTATAGGTATTCCATGCGTATTGCGCGCACGCATCGCCCTTTCAGGCTTCACGATTTCCTTAAAAGATAAATAATCGGAAACAAGTTTAAATACGTTGTTATGGAATGATTTGAATCCAAGGGAAATCAAAATGGTATGGAATCTGCTTGAATATTACTATGGAGGTTCATTTTCGAGTCGGATTATGGTCCTCACTGCTAAAATCATTCATGATATTTCAAATAGGAAGACTTTTCTGATGAGTAACATTAGATCTGATATAAGAGAATAACTTATTATTTTAAAAAGTAATTCATATAAATTAGTAAACGCTTATGATATCTATGGAAAATATACCGCAAATTCAAAAATTTGTAGCTTCTATCATCTTGCAAAGTTAATTTTTTATTAAATACGTAAGGATGGAGATATGTCAGATAGAAGAATGTCACGTTCCTGGGAACGTAGCGAAACGAAGGTTTTTCTAGCTGCAATATAATAACATTCATATATATATATATGTATGCATATATATATATGAATATATAATATATATTTATATATAATATCTCCCTTTTAGTGTTGCTATTTTCGATAATTGATTTTTATATTTTTCATTGAGAAATTATTTGAATTATTTAAGTTCTATGTTATTGTTTATTAAGAATTTGTACACAATGAACCTTTAACAATAAATAAGTCAAAATTAAAATAGCGAAATTAATATTACTTTAATTCCTTTCGCTGATATTAACTTTTATTTTTTTTAACTGCCAGAGAGAGCTTACACTTGAACATGAAGTTTAACATAATTCAATGTACATTAAAAGTAACTGAATAGTTGTGAGAAGCAAATGCAAATGAAGCAAAGGAGGAACATAGTTACAGCAATAGAAATAGGTCACTTTTGCGAAGAGCGATCCAGTAATAGAAATAATTCGGATTTCAATACTAAAGAGTTTGAGAGTTTGTATCTAACTGCTTCCCAGTTTTTATGATCACCATTACTCTAAAAAATAAATCGTTCCTTCGCAGTTGATGAATAAATACCATCTAACTACTTGAAATACAATTCTTCGCACTGCTTCGCTTGCTGCCATCTATTTCTAATCATTTCCCAACTGCTATCGCTCATGAATCTTTGAGCCTCAAAGGCTCTTAAGAATATTTATTATTAAAGGAAATCTAAACGGTAAAAATCACTAAAGGAATAATCTTCAGATAAGCTTTGCCGTGCCGATACTCGCGGAGACAGTCCAGAATGAAACATAGTCTGGGGATCGGGAAGGCGAAAACCAATTGGCTGAATGCGCCCTAGAAGCGGAGGGGATTATCGCCAATCGATGCCGCGGCTCAATGAGGAGGAGGGAGTGCTGGTGTAAGGGTGTCGCATTCAAGGAGACGGAAGGGTAAAAGGGGGAAATAGAATAAGAAAAAGGAGCGATCGGGAGGGATTAGTGTTTCGGGACATAGGAAGGGAGCCGGTCGCAGTACCACAGTTTGAGATTTGACGAGGATTACGAGAGTCAGTCCAAGGACCGACCGATGGGATTGGTTTTGAAAGGGGAAAAAAAGAAGGGGAAGGCACGTGGCAAGATTGGAATCGAATGGAAGCAGAGGGCGAAGCAATTGGAACCAAGGGAAGCACATGGCGGAATTGGAATGATCCAAGTGACTCCTCCGTTTGTAACACTGGTAATAATATTTGCTTGCTAAATTGGCTCAGTCACTGTAGCTATTTCACACTGAATATTTACTTCAAATTGTCGCTCAAGGAACAGGGAAGCACTTGCCTGAAACTCGAATAACTATTATTGAATAAATAAAACAGTTTCTGGTGTAACTTGGTGGAAAATCTTCATACTGACTTTTAATAATCAAACCACTTTACTTTTCCACATAAACTTTTTAATTTTTACAACCCAGGTTTCGTTATAGCATAACATCATCATAACACCTGATGATGTTATGCTATAACGAAACCTGGGTTGTAAAAATTAAAAAATCTATGTGGAAAAGTAAAGTGGTTTGATTATTAAAAGTCATTATTATTGAATAGTTTTCCGAAAATTCCATTCCGCTCACTAGTAATCCTCCACGAACTACTTTTATTTTCTGACTAATTATTTATGAGGGAAAGCATACTCATACATTATGCTGCTTCTTTCGAGTAACATCTTTGTAGTAACATCTCGTAGTAACAACTCGTAGCAACAACTCGAAGTAACAACACGTGGTAACAACTCTTAGTACAACTCTAACAACTCGTAGTACGGCTGTAATAACTCGTAGTAACATATTTGAACTTTTAAGGAGTATGCTCTTGCATAAATCGTGAAAAATATTCCGCTTTGACAGAATAAAATATATATCATTTCCAGTCCACAAAATGCACGATATTTCACTGAAGAATTTTTAGCTAGGAAATTAGGTTGGAAAAAAAGGTGTTTTGTGTGTGTGTGTATAGATTGTGTGTGTATCTATATATATATTTATATTATGTGTATATATGTGTGTGTGTGTATATATATGTATATATATATATATTTTTATATATTATATATAAATGATTACGAAGGCAAATGATTACTTAGGCGATGATCAGTTTGGGTTTAGCAAGGGATGAAGTACGCGTGATGCCATTGCAGTAATGAGATCACTAATTGAGAGGAATATAGAATACAATCAGGACGTTTTTGCCTGTTTTTTAGATTGCGAAAAAGCGTTTGATAGAGTGAATTGGGAAAAATTAATGCGTGTATTGCAGAAAATAGGAATGGATTGGAGGGACAGGAGACTGATCCGCAAACTGTACATGTCTCAGACTACTCAGGTGCGGGTGGGGAACGGAGAGTTCGGATGGGCAGTTTCAGGAAGAGGTGTAAGGCAGGGTTGCCCATTGTCACTGGTGCTGTTCAACGTATATGTGGAGGAAAAGCAGGTGGAACACTTTACATATCTCAGAAGTGTTTTGGACCAATACGGTCAAAGTGGTAGGGATGTAAGGAGAAGAATTGCGCTAGGCAAGAAGGCTTTCTCAAGGAGGAGGTAGTTGATGACAGGGACGTTGAGTAGGGCTTTTAAGACAAGACTCGTAAAAACTCTGATATGGAGCGTAGCTCTATGTGCGGCGCGGAAACGTGGCCCCTGAAGCAGCAGGATAGACGTAGATTGGAGGATTTTGAAATGTGGGTGCGGAGAAGAATGGAGAAGGTGAAATGGACCGAAAGGAAAACAAATGAGGAAGTACTGGAGATGGTGGGTGAGGAGAGGGGTTTGTTGAGAGAAATCCTATGTAGGCAGGAAAAATGGATGAAAGGCGTATTGAGCGGTAGTGGAATGTTGAAGAAGGTAATAGAGGGGAGAATGTTGGGCAAGCGAGGTAAGGGCAGGAACAGGATAGGGATGTTGGACGGGATGAAGGGAGGAAAGAAGTACACAGAGATGAAGAGGGATCTGATATAGATTAGGTTGCTAGGTGGGGAGTGACAAAATGTTTATTTGATGGTTGTGTCCATCCAGAGACCTACCTTAACTGGTAGATTACCTAATAATATATAATATATATGTATATATATATATATATATATATATATACACACACATTCAAACACGAAATCCCACCATACGGCGAACAAACATTACTTCATACAAAGAAATATATCTAAATATTTTTGCATATATATATATATATACATACATGTATATACGCATTTTTATATGAATATCCTTGGAAGACAGTTTGAAGAAATGGCTTAGGTAACAAAAATATGTAGGAACTCGTAGATAAACACGCAAGCGATAAGAAAATTTACACGACAAAATTATGGTACAAATGGTGTCCCGGGATGTCACGATTTGCGACCGCCTGCTTTCCCAAATATTGTAGCAAATACGCATGTGTATACATACATAATATGAATAATATATACATATATGTGGATTTATGTACACATGTATATATTCATAAAGATATGTATTATCCGCCAGTTTTGAGGAGAACATTTTCTCCTCCAGCGTTTTCTTTAACCCTGGAAAACAAACATTTGCCCTTTCGCTTGTGAAGAGGCATTGAAGGGACGAGTAAATGTTGGGGGAAAGAGAGGGGGCGTTGTCGAACCAAGAGAGCATGCAAAAGGAAAGCCAAGAGGAAACGGAGGAGGATAGAACGAGGGGAGTGGGGATGCTGTACGGGTACTGTAGGAGATGAAACCGAAAAAAAGGTAGCCTGGATTGAGTCGGAGGCGGTGGGGAGGCAGAGGATATGAAAGAGCAGGTTTTAAAAAGTAAGGAGGAAAGAAAAGCTAGATCCTTGAATAGGGGTTGCGTGGAAAACGACGGCGGAGGAGTAGGAGGATTGGTGTGGGTGGAGTAAGTGGAGGAGATGAGGAGGAGATGGAAGCAAAAGGAGAGGGCAAGAGAACAAGGAGGTGGAGGACGAGAGGTTGGGATTCAAGGAAAACGGTCTGGTGGAAAAGATTGGGGATACAGGTCGATTAGAAGAGGCTGGGGGACCGAGTCAAAAGGAAGGAAGGGCTGAGGGTGGGGGATCTTAAAAAAGGGAGGGTTTGGGTAAGGGAAGGATGTAGGGATGATAGGAATAAGAGAGGGGTTTGAGAACCGCCGGAGGGTGGGGAGGGGGGGAATAGACACTGGTAAGGGTTGTGGGGAGGAGGTGGTCCTATTTCGGAAATTAACCAATTACTTTCTAATCCTTTCCAGCGTTTTTCCTCCCCCGCATTCCGAACTCTGCAGTAATTCCTTCTCTTGCCCCCGGGCTCCGTTTTCCTGCGTCCAAAGGAGATCCAGAGGCACGGGACCATCTTGATCCCCGCTCCCCTCCCTCTCACTGCTCTCCTTCAACCAGCGGCGAGAGCTTCCGTGCCCCATGCCACCACCCTCCCTTTTTCGTTCTACCCATGTGCGGCAAGAGAGAGCAGAACACGAAAAAAACGCATTCTCCCCACCGACGCCCCTCTCCACTCTCCTCTCTCACTATCGTCAGTCCAAACTCTCCGCGAGGGAAACCCCGAAAAACCTTGAGCATTTCCTGAAACTCCAGCCTCCCCCACTACATAACATGCGCGCGCCCTTAACATCGCGCACGCGTAGGAGTAATTAAATATCCTGGTCATTTCAAAAGTCATGATGACAGCCATTTGTTTTTGGGAGAACGTTCTCTTCTGAGCAAACGTCAAAATATACATGTGAATAACGCTCTTCTGAGTAGCTGTATTTAATTGAAGTATGTGGAAAGTGGAGTGTGTTATGAGAGGCAGGGAAAATACATTTCGAAATCAACGCTACGCATCCTTTATTCTCGAATCTCATGAAAGAAAAAAAATAATGTAGTTACCGTATTTTTCATCACAGAACTCAAGTTGCACTGGTATTCAAAGCAATGGTAGCTTTCAAAGTTGTTTCCGAGATTATCAATTATTCTCTGTAAATTGTATAAAATTAATTATGAGATTAAAGAATACGAAACGGTGACTCCAAGATGTTTTTTTCCTTCCTCTTATAACTTGCTTCCCTTTGCACTCACTTGAGTAAAATGAAGCTAACCAAAATGGAATATGGCCCCCTTTCCCATTTATGTTTTGAAGTGTCTTCAAAAGGGAGCGTCCTCCCCGAAAAAAATTGTGATCACATGATTTCGAAGTAACCCATGTACGTTAAGCCTAATGTACAGGTATTTTATTTTATTTAAACCATTATTCTCATCAAAGCCTACCTTTGTATCTCACATATGCTCTCGTGGAATCTCTCTTCCCTTCGTGGAAATTTTCTAATTCTTCCCGCTTCTCATCTCTCGTCCCTCGCTGTCGCCGGGGTTCGATTTCCGACCTCGGGCGCGCACCCCTCTCTCCCTCCTAGAGAGAGACCATTAGACTACCAGACCCAAATCCCCGCTGGCCTCTCTCTCCTAACTCCCCCCCCCCCCCGCTGAATTCGCCCTCCCCCGCGATCCCACTCCCCCTCGCCCTCGTATAGGGCCTCCTCCGCTGCCGTCTCTCTGGATCAAACTGTCTACTCCACTTCCAGAGAGTGTTTCCAAGAGGAAGGATTCGTGTTCCCTCTCCCCTTATCCTCCCCCGGAGGAGAACAAGAATGCTTCCCTTTCAATTTCAGGTGAACCCAAGTCGTGGGTTTCTTCTCCCTGATTGTATTTTTTTTAAGCATCTGATTCGATAATTAATTACATGCGCGATTTTCAGGGGTTGTCGAAATGTTCGAAACCTTATAAGGAATGAATAGCTCGCACAACTTGGGAATTAAAAATTCCCGCACCGATCCACATGTAGGTTAATTGCGTCTCAATTTCCTTCCTGCCCGAAGCATTTGCAAGTTTTAACCGATAAACCTATCGCGGCGTGATTCTTTTTCCTGGATATGGTTCTCGTACCACGTTAAGCGACGGGAGTAAATTTGTTAAGAAAATCACCCATCCATAGATTTTACTTTGTTTTGTTGTTTTTTTTATTTACAGCAGGGATTGAAAGTTATAGATGGGTTTCTCAATCAGCGTTTTATGTCGCCTACCATCTTTAAATGCATGATTTTTATTTTTCCGTCGACCTCAAATTTTAATCAACTCTTTCGAAATATTCACTGATCAGAGTCCACATTTTTTGGTGCACTTTTAAACGAGCTGTCTTCTGCACAAACTCAAGGATTTTTAATCAGTAATAACATTTTACCGAGATATGCATTAACATTACATTATATTGAACAATAAAAAAATGCATACGACTAACTCATGTCGACGTGAAATTTTCGTGTTCGTCCTGTTTCAATTATGCAGTCACCTTACACTACGAATTACCCATCTCTGGTATCGGCCTTTTGTCCTTTCCTCCTGCATTCATTAGCAGACCATGTTTGTTCCTCATACTTCTCATCCCTCCTTCCTCAATGCACATACAAGTACCCCCTGAAATCACCAACCCTTATCATCCACTCGATTGCAGGACAAATTTAACTTAAATTCCCATCACGCATGTATTTATGCCACCATCAGCGTTGATTTAAACCTGATGAGGTCCAGGTTCAGTGAAACATACTTTGCGGTTGTAAACGTCGTTCCAAGCCCAGTACAGGTTCTATATCGAGGGCGGCTGTGCAATTTTACCCTTGGACGGATTCCTAGAGCGGCGAGGACACCGTTTTCCTCATAATATTCCAAGTTCCACAAGTAGGCTCTGTGAATGTTCAATGGCCGTCAACATAGAATTAATCTAAATACTTGTTTTGATACACCGGCGTTGAACTTTGAAATGTTGTGATATAGTCCTCATTTTTAAGTCTTAAAGTCTAAGCGTTGAGTTATTTCCAATTTTCGACTAATCCAAGCCAATTCATAGCCGTCTAATTTAATTTTCCAGCTCATGACGCATAAGGCATTCAACTAAAAACAAATGGGTCGATAGCTAAGTAGAAACTATACACAAATGGGATTGAAAACAGTAGTCACTTGATAAATTTACGGTAATCAATCCAACGCCACAAATGAGTGCAATCTAAATAAAGTATTACTATGAACTTTATCTTAAAAATCAGCAATTTGCTGTACAATGACTGACTTAATGCAACGCACGGCTTCATTTATAGGATTGACTCAACGCAAAAGAATCAGTTAACACCAAGTCAACTCATTTCATTACATCAAGAAGTTAAACGTTACCACAATTACTTGTAAAATCGAAATATTTATTTTTACTACGTTTACCGAAAATAAATTACACCAGTGGCGAATTTCACGGGAGTTTTCACCCGTTCATTTGCACGAGCCCTGCAGTTCGTTTAGCAATGAGATTACGTCCTTCATGTAAATGAGAATTGAATGAAGTTCGTTTTTGCCCGTTTCGCTTCGGATGACCAAATAATTTCACTCGAAATCTTGACGCATTTTCAAAGCAATTGGCTTGTTATGAACGAACGACTTCAAATCAGCCACTAATATCCTCGCCGAGGCTCTATGCGTCCTTACCCTTACTCCTCTCATTTTTTTCCCTTTTCCCTGAGCACCCATAACACCCTTAAAAACCACCCCATATTCTTTCCCTCCTCGGCCATTCAACGCACCCCACCACTCCAATCCCAATCTCACCTCCCCCTCTCCTCCAATGGACGCCAAATTCCCATCCCGCACGTCATCTCCGTGTTACCGTCGCTGCATTTGCACTCTTATCTCTCGGTTCACGAGGACTACTACTTACTTCGTAGTCGTGGTTATGCGACCATGGGAGCGTTCATTTCATTCTCCCCCTTCCTCACCCCGAGTCTCCACACCCAGAGGAGAACAGAATTGTGTTCTGGTAAATAAAGCCTCCACCCCGATAAAATACATGGCGGCGGGGGTGTTGTACTCGAGACTGTTAAAGGGTTTTGGCGACGAATCGCAAAAAAAAGGTGCGCAAATCTAAATTATCACGCGATAAACAATGCATACTGTTGGCAAGATGCTTTGCGGGATTGGGTCGCTTTATTTAAATGAATTCTCGAGGTGTAGAAGATACGACGACGGAGATGAGGTGTTTTGAGAGGGACGAGGGGAGCGAGTTTGGAAGTGAGGGAGAAATGGGGTTTGGGGGGAGAGAATGAAACGGTGCGCGACCTACCAAAGTTGATAGTGTCCGCAACGTTATAAATGGACGCGCGGAGTAAACTAGAAGATTATTCTTTCAAAGGAAAATGAGCGTGGCTCTGGTGTTGAGAAAGAGACACGGGGCAACCTAGGGGATAGGCGGCGGTCAACAACTGGGCTCTCTCATACCGACCCATGGATAAAAATGCATAGGCTACGTGCATCGCTCCGCATAAATTTGCAGTTTAAGTTAGATATTTATAAAAGAGCAGAGATGAAGAACGAAATATTAATATATCACGGAATACGCTCACAGTTACGAAACTAATGCCATTCTGCACAAAAGAGAAGAGCGGATCAGGAAAAATATTCTTGATATATTTAAATGAATGCCCACTTGATAGCGACTACCAACGTCCGCCCATATATCATACAGCAATAAAGAGGTTTACGTGAGTTTCAAGCATGAGTTGAATTTAAGTTGTGAAATGAGAATCATCTCAGGCAAAAAATTTACACCAACATGAATTCGAACACTACAGCCGTGTACCGATAGATGGACCATGTCAATGAAATGGATATTTTAAGTTTAACTATTTGTATGGTCAGAAGTTAATAACTTATTTTTTTGGAAAATTATACCGTAAAGATGGAAGATGAAAGGGTGGAATATTTCTCGGTCCTTAATTCTAATCTAATAAAGGTTTGAAAGAACGACTCGAAAGTACATGATTCCGGCGTTCGAAATTTTATTTTGGTGTGAAATATTTCCTTTGAATTCACATAAGGCCTTGTCAACTGCCTCCCACAATTAACTACGATTTTAACTGGAATGACGCTGGGCTTTGGCAATGAGTTAGAGGCCATCAAAATACTATCACGGATATCCTAAGGATTCCCTAGAGTATTTGGTCGGGAAACTAAGAAGAAACATTGCGAGACATTGCGTATCCACATTACATACTTAGGCGCCGTGGTCACTCCATGGCGCTCTTCTCTATCCGGGTCTCCTATAGCTCGTGGGAATGAAGGGTGTGGGATGGGGAGAGCGGGGTTGGGGATTGCGTTGACTCACCGGCTCCACCCCCTTCTCCCATTACCCCTCCCCAACACGCCCCTGCAGAAATTCACCTGCTGGTGGAATTTATGGCGGAGCAAAATGTGGTTTACTCTCGATGATAAGGTGATAGCGAGGACCCAAGACGGATGGGTGCATGCTCCCCGGGACATCCATGCATAAAACAGGACCCGAGAACCTCTTGTCACACAGCGGCTGGCGGGGAAGGAGTGGCTGGTCACGCCACGGGAAGGCTTACAAGGAGCCGAGCGGGACGTATTTCATTCCCGTGGCTCGCCAGAGAGAGAGAGAGAGAGAGAGAGAGAGGGAGAGAGAGAGTGCCCTTTTTAGCAGAGTCGATGCAGGGCGGCAGCCATCCTCGGCTGTGGTGGTGTGCCCTCGGCCTGCCCTTTCTGGGAGGGCCTTTGGGACAAGGGATGACGGCCGGGCGGATGGACTTGAGCGTGGACAATGAGGCGATGGAGAGATTATGGGGCAACAGTACATGCTCATCTCGTGTTACGTGTGTGTGGATTAATGCGTGCGTGGTTTCTCCTCGAAGTCCCTTTTCCTACGAACTGCATTCATTTCCCAAATTTTCGAAACATACGGATCGCCCTCACAGGGTGAAAATGCGGAACAAGGGAAACATTTCCCAAGGAAAAGCAATGCAAACAGTAAGTAAGGTCAGTATTGATAGTATAAATAGTTTTGGTGGTTAAAAAAAGAAACGACCTGGTGATCAATAAAGAGGGAAAAATTCTAACTTTCGCATATCTTTTTTTACAATTTCGCAAAATATTCAGCAAGGGCCGTTTTATGTACCGAAGGAAAATTTATTCACAATTACCATGGAAGTCGCTGAAGCTGTAGTCACATATAAAGTATTCATAATCCAACGTTTTCACATGTAAATTTTAAAATAATATTACATTACTTAAGTTGGACGAAAAGAGAAACATACATTCTACAATCATGCTAAGGTATTCAATTAACACTGAATTTTATTTAATAACACCTCAAAATGCTGATCGCTTTAGTGAACATCATTTTAGTGAAAACATCAATTCCTCTAAAGTTTATTTAACGATGAAAGAGTAAACTAATACGGAGGTAAAAAGTCAAAGTGATTTAAAATAATATCTCCACGAGAGGAATGAGACGTACCTACGAGCTAGCTTCGTAGCTAGGTAAAAAAAAAGTCTAAAGGAAAATGAACATTAGAGAATAATGCGGTGGTGTATCAAGCTAAGCCAGAGGTACGTAAAATGTTCGTTAGAAAAAATGCTTCCAGAATATTGTTCCTTAGGTATGACTACCATTTTAGATTCAGATTCAAATATTTTGTTCTTTAGATTATCAAAAATACTTATCATCACTCTGTGAACATTGTGGAGTGAGTTCATCAGGGGATATGAGTAACGCAGATGTTATAAATAGGGCAATTTACATAAAAATGCATGAAATTTTAACCAAATGTTGACATTAATGAATACAAAATTAACATGCAAATTGAATTTAAAAAAGTTAAACAATCATAAATTATTTTGGTTTTTTATTTAGTTAATAATAAATATATTAAAAGAATGATAATTGGTTATTTGTACCGATCGTTGATTCAATGTATTTTATTTTTTACTCCTCTCCTATTTCCTATAGTGTGACCAATCGGCGTACTACATCTTCTACTATTTATTGTCGAGTGTTCGTTTAATAATAAGCAATGTATACTTTCATATACAAAAGTTATCTACTAGGTAAATAGTTATTTAAACGATAGCCAAATACTGCGGTAGTGGTCAGGATTTCTCTTCAACGAGCATAATAGTGATTAAAACATTGATGCATCCGTTCATGCGCCATAAAAAAACATCATTTTCAGTCAGATGCTTCGCTCACCTCATGCACCCTTCAATTAGTTTTGGTCCAACGATCCCTGGGGAATCTCGAAAAGTTCGAACAAAATTCGCCATGTTAAGGAAAGAATGAAAAGCAGGCGATTTAGTTCAATTCCGTGGATTCCATCACCATTCAGCTACCAAGAACCAGTCAGCCAATAGGAATCCGCGTATTCCACCTCATAGAATGCCTTTTCTGCCTCTTTACCTCCTCTCGGAACACATCACATCCAACCCAAACCTCTCCCCACTCCCTTTTTTCCATTCCTTTCAGATAACCCATCCTCCATTCAACGGTCCCCTTCCTTCCCCCAACCTCAACCTCTCGCTCATCACAACTCCCCGCCCCTCTCGGGGTGCTTGTATTCATCCCCTCCCTAACCATCGTCCCACCCTCTCTCCCCCGCACCAGTGTACTCACTAAAAACACCCCTCCCAAAACTCCATCCACCCTCCTCCTCACCTTTCCTCCTCCAACACCTCTCCCCACCCACCCTCCCATCCATCCCCCTCTTCTCTCTCACCTCCATTCATCGGCCTCCTTCCCACCACCTCTTCAGTCTCTCCCACACGTCCCCCACCGTGGTCCCATTCCACTCTCTCACTCCTTACTTCACTAATGGTATTACTTCGGAGTCTCCTGCATAGGTCTCCCTGCCTCCGTCTGCAGGGCCCAGTTTATTAATTCCAACTCTAACAGCTAGACGGATACGACTCCATATAAGCCCTCTTTTACCTACCTACCTACCTACCCGCCCCCAAGCTTTCATCCCATCCCCCTCCCCAATACTTGTAACTCGTCCCCTCCTCTCCGCACCTTGCTTAACCCACCGCCTTTCTCTCCTCCCACCGTCCCCAGCTCTCTTTTCCGATTCCTTAACAGCGTACCGCCCGCCCCGCTCCCCATTCCCGCTCGCTCTCATATCCTTCGGAACACGAGCGCCCCACTCCACCGTCCCTTCCGTTTACTTTCCTTCATCAGCTTAAAGCCTAGATTTTAAATGGGCCAGATCTTCTTCCTTTCATCGTTGTATGCGCCTTAAAAACCTTTAATTAAAAAGAGCTCATTTGCGCACTCTAAATATTAATTTCTTACGTCATAGGACTCGGGACCTCGAGAAGCTAGAGGTAGTAGTATTTATTTTCTCGATACTTAATCAAGGTGTAGGCATAAAGTTTCCCAGTCAAGTGCTTCACGGTTCGGCGTAGAGTGGAACGGGGGAATTTGATTGTTGCAACTCTTACTTCCCGACTCCTTCCTTCAGAGAATATTCATTTCCGCGCACCAAGTAATTCGGTTAACGTGAGGATGTGAAAAAAACTGGCATGAACATTTTTTTTGTAATTGATGGAGCAGACTTTTTCGTTTCCGTGGACGGTTAATACCCTAAATATTCCGGAAGCCGCAGAACACTCGTAAAGACTGGGATATAGAATATTACTGCTCTAATCCCAAGACCTTAATTTAATTGAGGTGTAGAAGTTTTAGTCACCCACTAAGCTATTACGTCCCTCTTATCATTTGCTAATTTGTGGATGATGACATATCATTTGGTATACTCATTTTATGAAAAGGAGATTCGAGAATCATCTATTTCAGGAAAAAAAATGATGGGATATGAATTTGACCTCATTCTCGTGTGGTGCTAGGAGGAAAGATTGTTGGAAGTCACTTAATTGACGGGACAAATTCCAATTTTAAATTGATTATACCTGTTTGTTTAAACTAGTTTATAATAATTATATATATTCCATATCAATGAAATAACAAATATCTTCATAAACGATTATTTAAGACTGGAAAGCCTTTAATTTTCGAAACTGACCAGAAAATGAGGCTTAAATTGAATTGTAATTAAATTCATAAATCTTTGAATAATCCATCCCTAAATAACAGCATGAGATCTCTTCTTCGTTACGTAAAACGAAAAGATGAGAACTTAGATGGCAAAGGTTTTTCCGATTTCTCCTTCGTGGTTTACTCGTTAACTCCACATATCATTTTCCGTTAAGTTTGTCCATCAGACCGACGTTGCAGAGTTGGAGTGAGATTGCCAATTATTCGTTGGCATTGCATTTTGAACAGTGATATCAGGTCCGTATTCCTCCAACTTAACATTCATTCTCTCCCTTCGCTAAGGATCTCATTTCTACAGTTTTCATCCCCCCCCTCTCAAACCAATCGATCAACTTCAATTTTTTTTCCTTTCCCGTCTTCATAGTTTCCAGGATCGAGAAAATTATATCCATCTCCGTTCATTAATCCTCATTTCCGCGGATCCATTTCCTTCTCTTCCCGCCCGCTTTACGAAGGTGGAAGGAACCGACCGCCGCCCCTCCCTCCTTTCCACTCCAGGTCGGCCATCTAGCTCAATCTCTTCTAACCCCTCCTCAACCCATCCTGGCCTCCCGCCGCACCGCGGGCGCCAAACTCACGACCAAAACCCCTTTGCACTCTCACAGCCTCCACTCCGAGAGAGGGCCCACCCCACCCTCCCACCCTCTTTTCCCTCTCGGATCTTTCTCTTATTTTCTTACTCTTTTCACTCGCCCCAGCGCTCTGCCGTCATTCTCCTCAAAGTCCATTTCCCTCAAAATCGCCCCTCGCCCGACTCCCACGTCGCCCATCCTCTCCCCTTTTTCCCTCCACCGCCCTTCCAGCTCCATTCAAGTCCCACACCCGCCTTCATTCCCCTCTCTCTCCCCCTCCGCCCCCGAGAATCCCTTACATCTCACGACGGTCATACCCTTTTGTTTATTGCATTCCGATCTCTTTCCCGTCCATCCGTTGCTACCCTCCCTTCCCTCCTCCTCCCACCCGGGGCCGTCCCCGTCGCCGCGCAAGGAAATTTCCTCGTCCCTCTCTCGTCCCTTCTTCACCGCTCCACTCTCCACCTCTTCCCCAAGCTATCTTTTACTCTCCTTTCCCCCTTTCCTTCCCGTCCCTCCTCTCCTACTCTTCTTCCTACCCTTCGCTATTCTTCCCTTCTTCCCCTTCGTCCACTCTCACGTCCCCTTCCCTCTTCCTTCATCTCTTCCCCACCTCCCTTCGCCTTCTTCTCTCTCTTCCGCTGGCAGACTCTTCCCACAACCTCCCGCGCACAAGCCATCCTAAGAATTCGCCACCCCCCTTCATCCTACCCACCTCCGAAGAAGACCACCTCCCTCCGTCCCTTCATCCCCCTCGGCCGAAATATCCACCCCCACCACCCTCCGCTCTACGCTCTTCCCCCCCTCCCCGTTACCGCCACTCCTCCTTACCACCCCCGCCGTCGCTTACGCCCTTTCCTCCCGTCTCCTCCCGCTTCAACTCCCCTCCCCTCAGACCGCTATTTTTTTCCATCAAATGAAATTATGCAAGAGAGCCGCATGAATTATGTATGAGTTTCCGAGAGAGCTGTTTTTCCCTTTCCTCCATGTCCCCTCACCCGCCGACTCGAACTCCCCCTCGCCCACACCCATCAACCCCCACCTCGTGCCACACCCCGCGTGCTACCTCCCCCCCTCATGCCGACTTAACCCTCTTTCCCACGGCCAACCCTCCATGCACACACCCTTGCACGCCCACACGAAGAACCCGCCGCACGCACTAACCCAGCCGGACGCCACCCATCCCGACCCAAATACATAGTCTACTTCTTTCTCCCTTGCACCCAGTGTCCTTCCTCCATTCCCGACCGTTCATGTTGACCATTTCTACTACCATCTTCCTCCATTTCCCTTCCTCTCTCTCTCTCTTTTCCCCCTTTTCAATTCATGAGTCTCCCAGCCGAATGCAACGAACGTCTTCCGTCTCCCGCTATCCTACTGCCTTACTACCCCATTCCCGGCACACATTAGCTTCGTCCCCACACCCTCCTTCCGATTCAACTCGGAAATCCCCCACCAAAAAAAAATGATATGCATAAAAGATCCCGCACATGGGCACTCTCCACCTATCCTCCCCCGCCTCTCCTCTTCAACCCTTACCAGCCACTCTTTAAGCCGCTGCCACCCTCTCAACGCGTTCTCTGTATCTCCCCTTCGTCCTTAGTTAAAACCACCCCTTCATTCCCTTTTACCTTCACCGCCGACACACAAACCTCACCCTTATCCAACACTCACAGCTCATGTGCATCGTCTAACCCTCCCCCGCCTCAACCCCACGCTCTCATCATCGTGCTCCGCCGAAAAACCCGAGCGCCTAGCCACCCACACACCCCTCCTCCCACTCTTCGCCCCCGCGGCGAAAAGCCATCGCTCCACTCCCTCACACCACGCAGCCCTCAAAAACCTCTCCTACGCTCTGCTCCAATATTCTCGAATCTCCAGCTCTCTGCCTCATTCCGCCCCCCCCCCTCGACACGTCCTCCCGCACCCGCCGACCCCACCGTAACCTCCTCCCCAGTGCCCTCCTTCAAAATCTTTAAGAGTCTCTCTACATTTCCTTCACGGCACCCGCTCCCTCATCTTCCATTCGCCCTCAAATCTTCATCTTCCCCTCCCTCCCACCCTTCTCCCATTCCCCCCGCCTTTACCCGTCCTCTTTTTCCCAAACTTCACCCCCACACCCCGCGAATCCTCCCCCGCACTTCTTCTTACCCTTCTCCTTTCCCTGCTCGCACAGTAAAAATCTCTCCGCCCTCATCAACATTCGTCTTACTCCTTTTAACCGTGCCCCATGTTCTTTTTTCGCCGTCAATTTTATTCGGAGGGTGGATAGGGTGGTGGTTTCCGAGCCGCCCTCGTTCACCCCAGACCCCCCTCTCTTTCTCCCAAGCCTCCCTCTCTTTGCCTTCACTCCCTCCATCCGTGGCTCCCTTTGTGGCCCTCGAACCTGGAGCGAGTGAATATGTCCTGGTCGTTTCTCCACCAACATTCCACGCACCTCATAAACGCAACCCTTTTTTTCCATACACCGTCGCTCCACGAACGGAAGAAGTCTTCCGCTTATGTAACTGCCAGTTCTTCCATTCATTTCACACATCACCCTACCTAACCACCTCCCCTTCCCTTTTCACCTAGACGAGAGAAATAAGAATATAAGAATTGACTGTGGATTGGGAGGGGTTGGGAACTCGGAAAAAATGAAGACGGGTAATGGTTCCATTCCATAGCTCATCATGAACGAGCAGAGAAAGAGAGAGTGAGGGGAGGAAGAAACGAGAGAGAGAGAGGACTTTCCTGAAGCCGTCTCAATATACGCTGATGGAAAAAACTTTGCAATCTCCATTTCGATTGAATAGATACGCCGATGCATTTGAACAGGGCCATGCTGCCTCGAATAGGGAGTCGTTAGAGATGGGGAATCCTACGTCGGAGGGTCCTGTCCTGTCGACAAATTGCAAACTATCAAAGAATAAATATTCCAATGGGACTGAAACATGGAAGATTAGGTAGTCATGGTATCGTTCTAAAAATAGAATCCGAGATGGAAACTAGTGCATACTGAAGGATCAATATTGATTCCTACCAGGTCTAACATCTATCTACATCGCATAGAGTAGTAAAGCAAGTCAGTACAAGGGCGCGTCGTTCATTGGGCTTGAAGGAGGAGGGAAGAGTTTAATTGTGCGGAAAAATACGTTAGGCGCAGAGTAAATTGAGTGGGGTGTGTTTTTCGAAGAGGAAGAAGAAAAACAAAAAGGTTTCATTAGAGTGACTTCGATAAATTACACTCTGCCTGTTTGAAGGTGACCGTCGATGGGCATACACTTAGTAACAAGTCTTTTGCTGTAAGAAGCCAATTACAGGCAAATAAAATTTCACAATATCGCCGACTCATTTTTATCTTCTCTTAATGATGCTCAATGCCGATATTTCAGATCGGGAACGCTAAATGATGACTACATGGAATTAAGTGTTTCCCTCTTCTTTTAGCCTAGAACTAATAGATTAATTTTTATAACATTCAACGAAGAATATTGGAAATTTACAGGAACGTATTCATTATGAATTTGCAAGGGTAGCGCTACCTACTCAAAATACTTTATGCATGTGTACGTCAGATGAACGCTATTCTCTTCTCAAATAATCGTAATTCATATATCAACGTGTTAAATCAAAACAGTTTTAAGGGAGCCATTTCCTTTACGTTTCTCCATATCCATTTTAACGTTCTCTCTTGATCAATGACTGAGGAGAAACCTAATTAAATTGGCTTCTAAATGGCTAGTTTCAAAGTTTTATCGATCGATTTACCCGTTTGACATTCCACAGCTTGTTAAGGAGGAAGCAAATTTTTGTGAACGCGATCACTATTTAAAAAAAACACTTCCTATCAAGAAACGAATCCTTTGCTGTAAATAAACATATAATGGGCTAAATTATACCATACAATTCCCAAAACTACAATGCATTAAACGCGGCCATAAAACCTAACATCAGAATATTTTATAGTTTGGATACCAATAGAGGTTACCCATAATTTCCGTTCTGGAATAAAGTATTTTGTTTTTTGTTTGGTTAGGATAATCTCGTTACTCTCTTTCCGTATATGACAACATCCATTCCGAAAATGAGTAATGTCTCTCTTCTTTTAGACAAATCCAAAAATATTTTTTCACCATATCACGGCGAATTACAAAGTATTATTTTTTTATGTATTTATATACCCTGCAAGCCACCGCTAGGGTGTGCATCAGGGGGTGAATATACACTAAAATAATTTTGCACGAACATGACCCTACTGCGGTCGAACAATGTTATTATGATCCCTAATCGTTCGTGGAAAAAAAGACATATTACAAGTTAAATCTATCTCTTCTACACATAACCTCTCTAATTTTATTAACATGTTCTCTCTTACTGTGGTATGATTGGAGTAATAGTACATTTTTAAAATTTATGCAAAAGAGTCCTTCGCTCCTTGAATGAATCCCAGCCTAGCTGCTCTAATATTTTGGATACGTCTACTAAGTTAATCATATCAAAATATCCACTCCCCTGGGTGAAACGTTATGTGTTTCATCCAGGGGAGATCGTGAGTGACGGTAACGCCTAGTTATTTAATTGAGTCTACACATTCTTCCTTCGGTGTTCCCAGAAGGTGTTCGGGTGGGAATTGGTTTTTTTCAAAAATTATGTCTACGCATTTTTTAACGTTTAATTCTAAATTCTAAGTGTCGCACCAGTGATTTATAGCATTAAGGTTATCTGAGAGTACTGCTGTGTCCTCAGGATCACGGATATCACGGTAAATCTCTGCATCATCGGCAAATAAACGTATCATACTAGTAACTACGGAGTCAATGTCGCCAACGTAAAGTAGGAATAAAAGAGGTTCGACAACACTTCCCTGGGGAACACCTGAAGTAACTTCTACTGCATGTAAGCTAACTCCATCTTTCACTACTCTTTGAACACAAACATTCAAAAAGTCTTTAATCCAACCGCGGATATTTTTATCTATGCCATGTGCTTCTAGCTTTACGAATAGTTTACTATGAGATACTTTGTCGAAGGCTTTCTTAACATCTAGAAAAATTGCGACCACTGGAACATTCTCTCTTCCGAAATAAGAATATCATGAACAAAAAGCGCAAGTTGTGTCTCGCAGGATCTATATTTTTGGAAACCGTGCTGAATTTTCATTAATAACACCTGATTATCGAGGTGTCTCACCATCGAACTAACAACGTAACCTTTCTTAACTTACAAACATAACCCTGCGCGAAATGGATGTGAGGGAAATAGATCTGTAATTGCTCGGTTCCTCCTCGTCTCCGTTTTAAAATATTGGTGTTATATTAGCCGATTTCCAATCTCGGGAACCTTGTGATCTACCAGAGACTTCTAAAATATTATTTCTAAATACGGCACAATTTCCGAAGCTAGATCCTTAAATATTTGAGCGGGTATTTCATCGGGCCCGGAGGATTTATTAGACTTAATACTTTTCAGCAAACGTTCTATTCCATTATATGAGGTTTCAATTTTGGGTATTAGTTGACCTGTACGATTTGGTAAGCTATTGGAGGTATTCTGTGAGATATTGGTGAAGACGCTTTGAAAGAAGGAATTTAATAAGTTAGCCCTTTCCAAACTGCTGGGTACTCTTTCGCCTTTATCATAATAATAGAACATTTCATATACTTGTGAGTTTGTTACCATTCAAGTCAAGACACTCAACGTATTTTTTATATTTACAATTTATTTCCTAAGTTTCAACCGATAACCGCCTATAAATTACAATACAAGGCTCTAACTTAAAGAATTCTTTTAAACAGTATTTAAGATTTGCTGAAGTGCATGAAACGTTTGGTATTTGAAATTTTATTTTGATATTTAGCAAAAGTAAGATATTTTCCTTAATAACTGACACTAAACTTCTAAATTGGTAATTTAAAATCAAGTTATTAATCAAATGGTGCTTTGTCAGGGTCACATGGGCGAAATGGGGAAACGTCTAAGATGTGATTTTGCTTGGCAATTCAACTGATCAGCATTTGCTAACAAAATGCCGCAAATGAAATTAAAAATTATTCGTTTAAACAAACACAACCATAATGCAGTAGAAATTTGCCACAAAACTGGCATTATTTAAAATGGTTTGAGAGGCCAGAAATGGTCACTGAAACAATATTCAAAAATCTATAATATTTAGTTTCGGATCAAGGAAATAATGGTATCGACATTGGCTATTCGATGTGTACCCGATCAAAGTCATGGAGGTGATGTTTTCTACTAATGTAACATCCTTTCGATGGTGCACAAAGATTCTCGAAAATATCGCGATCCAATATCAAAACCTTTCTTTTTCGTCTGTCCAACATATCCTCCCTACATCACCTCATCATTTTACCTCTCACAAATCTCCCCAAGGCACTTTGAGAATATGAATGTTGCACCAAAGGAATATCCTCATGCCTGTAGATCCGTTCTCTCCTGAGCTACAGAATCGCCGCCGGAAGAAAACGCCATGAGTCCATTCCTATTTGGAATCAATGTCTGAGTCAATTACGAGGCCTGTCCGGAAAGGGTCCAGTCACACAATATTTTGAGAAAAGTAACCAACCTAGAACAATGAGGCCTTAGTCCCCTTTGTAGTACTCCCCTTGGGACCTCACGCACTTATCCCAGCGTCTCTTCCACTTTTTAAAACAATCGGTAAAGTCCTATTTCGGAATGGTCATGAGCTGCATCGTCGCATTATCTTTTATCTAGCCCACTTCAAGAATTTCGTGCTGCAGTTGCAGGGGACTTGCTCCACGCCGCAAACGATGACCCAGGTTTTCTAAAAAAAGTTCAGGTACGGAATAAGTCATGGGTCTACAGCTATTACCCTAAAACAAAAGCCCAGTCTTTTCAACAGCTGGTTGACGAGATAAAGGAGAATGCGACGAGGCAGGTGATGACCATTCCGAAAAAGGACTTTACCGATTGTTATGAAATGTTGAAGAGACGCTAGGATACGTATGTGAGGTCCGAAGGGGAGTACTTGGAATGGGACTAAGGCCTCATTGTTCTAGGTTTGCTATTTTTCTCAAATTATGGCATGACAGATGACCGGAAATACCTCATTTGAGCAAAATAAAAATACAACAATTAAGTGGTCAACGTGGATGCTTCCACGTGAAGGAATCGTGCTAATTATCCTATATCGTACTATTATTTAAATAAAAACATGACTATTTCCAAAAATTTCTCACAGTTTAGTAATGAAAAGCCGAACTTGTGCTTAAAAAAATTAAATTTGGATTAAGGGGAACATGAGTTTTTTCTTATAAAAACAGGAGACAGAGAGCGAGAAGTGAAAAGATTGTGAAATAAATTGGATTGAATCCTTGATTATAGACAAGTTGGAAAGAAATGCGATACACTGCTTGGATCATATTGAGAGAATAAATGAGGGTAGGATCACCAAACACATACATAAGAGAAAAATGAATGGTTTGAAGGGAAGAGGGAGACGAAGCAAGTTTGGGGTGATTGCAGCCCAGGGGACTCTCAAGGCAAGAAATACTCGAACCTTGCGGAACAGAAAATCACGCAAACAACAATCTTAATATGTGACTGAAGAGAAAGAAATATAAAAGTACAGTAAGGATGAAATCAGAAGAAGGAAATAAGTTTCCTAAAATAACCTATAATCAGTCTCATTTGATTTTCTCTCATCAGAAATGGAATGAGGAGAAAGGTACTTGTTCATTATTGATACGAAATTGGACACCTAGCCAACTAACTCTAACCGTGAAATTATATAGTTGTCATTCAACCAAAAATAAATTTAGTTTCTTTATTGTAGAAAATAGATCACAACAGAAGTGAGATTACACAGCAAATACCATGCGTTATACTCTAAAACTAACTCGTTCAAAATATTGCGGGTAATTAAAATTGAATGTTCTACTCCGAAATTTCACGCTCCCTTTCTCTCTGTTCAATTAGCATATTGTTAAATGGCATAGCTAGATATATTATGCAACAAATTTAATAAATTATACACATGCATTTCAATGCCGAGTCTCGTCTGTAACGAACATTTATGAAATAAGTTACCCTTAAAGCCTCGATACAGACATTAATTTTGTAAAAATTTGAATATGCTAAACGATTGGATGAAAAACGTTTGCCTAATGTACGCAGGAAATACGTAAAATACTGGATGAATTTATTTTTCGAAGACAGCATATCTTTCAAAAGAAAAGTCGTTTTTTTGATAGAGAAAACTCATTCAGTAGGGCAAGGCTTTTGGTCTCAACATTGAATAGTTTATGATGTGGTTGACTATGTATTTTTACACTCATGGTGAATGATTACAAATAATTAAAATATGACGGCCCACTAAACAAAACATACTGCATTAACGGCTCTCAAAGCGGACCACGAACCAAATTTATTTTTTCCCCGACCTATTTGTTCGTTCAACCACTTCTTTAAACCGGAATATTAGTCTTCATATCTCAACCTTAGATATTCGTAAACAGGGTTGTTTACCACTAATCCCCATTCGATTCGAGTTACAGAAGATCCCTACTCTGTGTTTACAGCGAACCTCTTTATCCTCTCTTTTGTTCTCAAGATTTTCCATCCCTCTCATCGTCCCACACACATCCTACTCCCGCTCGCCCTCCTCAATCACCTCAATCTTCTCAGCCCTCTCGAGCCCTCGATTTTCAGCGATTCTCTCCTCCTCTCCACTTCCCTGCGTGCTCGCTGTTCCTCTCTCCGCCCCCATCTGCTCCACCCTCACTCTCTTCCTCTCCCTTTCCTCCATCCTCTCCCTCCCTGACCCACTCACCCTACTTTGAGACATCTTCGGAGTCGATAAGAGGATCCGCTCATCCTCCAGCGGTTCCCCAACTCAAAATCACCGTCGGCACTGTCGGCACGGTTCAAATCCTTGCTACATCTCTCCTATTCCCGCCATTTGTTCAGGAATATGAAGGATAACAGAAACTGACATCGATGCTGTTCCCACCCAACTCTTCTTCGATCATCTTTCTCCGAAAATCTTTCCCTCGACATGCATTTCCATTCATGCCTTTCAACTTGGCGGCGTTGAGACCACATCACTATTTTCCTCTCTATGCTCAAACCATTGGATCCCGAGTTGTCAACTTCGGTTGCTGAGATACCATATATATGTAAATATATATAAATATAAATAAATATATATATATATATATATATATATATGTAAATATATATAAATATAAATAAATATATATATATATATATATATATATATCGATGATGCGGAAGTACTCACGAGAGCAATATAACTTTTGGACGGCACAATAGAACACAGAATAAAACAGATAACACGTAAAAGGACACTCACACTGTAGATGATTTAAGCTTTCGGCCTACTCCGAGGCCTTCTTCAGGTCAGACTCTAGTCTGACCTGAAGAAGGCCTCGGAGTAGGCCGAAAGCTTAAATCATCTACAGTGTGAGTGTCCTTTTACGTGTTATCTGTTTTATTCTGTGTTCTATTGTGCCGTCCAAAAGTTATATATATATATATATATATATATATATATATATGCATACATACATACATACAATGTACAGCAAGATAACACTAGTGAACAAAACACAGAAACACAAATGAAACTCACAGACATTCCGAATTTTCGGTGGCAATACCACCTTTCTCAATTATTATGTGTGTGTACATATATATTGTATATGTGTGTGTGTGTGTTAATTATCACTGTGGTGTTTATTACCGAGGGTCGGGAAGATAGAGCGTCACTTATGTGGCCTGTTTCGGTTTTACTATCTATGGCCTTTTATCATGTGGATTATTCGACTGCGCTAAGTTAGTCCTAATGATAATTTCCCGCAAGGCTACCTGGTTTAACAAACACTCTGGAGTGTTGAGAGAGAAAACTACGTTTCTCTACTCAGTTCTAAATTAGTTCAAAACAGCAAAAAATAGTTATACACATAACACGAGTATTTTCATGCGGATTTTTGTATTTTTATGCGAATATTACTCTTAAACTCACATTACTATTCGAAAAAAGGTGATAAATTCTGACCGCAATTTTCTAAAAAAAAAGGAATCCCATTTCTTCCCGAGGCACCTTCTCGTTCATTTGTTGAATATAAATGAAAACATCTCTCACAAGACTAGAAAAAATAATAGTTTGTAAAATT
This sequence comes from Hetaerina titia, assembly GCA_037158775.1. Classification (NCBI taxonomy): domain Eukaryota; kingdom Metazoa; phylum Arthropoda; class Insecta; order Odonata; family Calopterygidae; genus Hetaerina; species Hetaerina titia. The sequence continues at coordinate 81,208,311 of CM073768.1, read as the reverse complement.
CACAGAAAATATTTAATTCACCAGTTCATCCAGTTTTGACAGCCTACAGTTATTTTTCAAGCCCCTTGAGAGAACTTTCAAAATGTCGGTGTAAGCCATCTAAACCTTGGAATTTAAATTTTAAAAAATCCTTCCATCTCTACATTTCTTTCCTTGTGTAAAGGGGGAAAAATTACACAAAGTAGCGACTAAAAATATTAAGTACTTACTCTTTCGGTTTGAAATGTAGCTCCTTTTATTGTTAGTCAGACTCATTGCTACAGCGCCTCGAGGGGGAGATTCCTGTCGGCTTCTCGCTGACCACCTGGACTATTTACGACAATGACGTGGGCTTGGTAACGTGAGATTTTATAAAAAAGAAAGAAGGTGGAAAAACTTGGCAGTTTAAAGTTCTCAGCCCGTTTTGTGAAGAACACCAATGCTATTTGATTGAGGATCCTACTCATTGGCCATTTTACTTTGGGTGCCTATCCTTTCCCCAAGCGAAGAATAACTGCAAAATTATATGCTGTTCACTGAATAGACTGTTCTTGGAAAAGCCACGAACGTGCACAATAAAATTCACTAGAGTTCTGTTCCTAATTCCTCTTGAGAAAGGTGGCTGCACCACCGAAAATTCGAGAACTAGTGAGTCCCTCTTTTATATGTTTTAGTTTCTGTGTTTGCTATGACTATTTAGTGAATTATATATATATATATATATATATATATATATATATATATATATATTAGATAACGACGAGACAACGTTGAGTAGGAGCTGTGTTAAACCACTGAAGAAGTACCAAAGGTCTACATTTTGCCGCAAGTGAATTTTTCTAGATCTTAAAGAAGGAAAAAATGCCATGACGGTGATCACGATGGTCGTTATTGTGATGAATAAACAACAGCTATAATTGAAAACTGGTTATGAATCAGGAAAGTGAATGTCACCATAGTTATAAAATTTGTTGATCCGCGGGAAAATTAGGAAGCTTAAATAGCTGCATAGTGCACATGTTTGACAACGGCTTTGATGGATCCTAGAAAATGATAGGGAACCATGACCTCGGTCCGATATTGAACCGTCAATCATTAATTTTTCATTGCTTTTTCCTCGCGTCAATCCGCTTCTCTATGATTAAATTTCATCGCTTTGATTTTAGTTACCCCAGCACGCTCTTTTAATTATCTAAGCTCAGCGCCGCCCATAGCTGCGCTGCGTTGAAGCGGAAGGGCTGCCATACGAGTAAACCAGCTCCTTAAGTATAAATTAAAATTATAATGAGTTTTCACCGTGATGCTGTGCTTTTACACTGATTACGAGAAATCGCTACCTAAAGACTTTACCGATGTAATCTATAAAAAAGAAGCTGTTTCGGAAGTTTAGTTTATTTTTAATTTTGCGACTGGAGTTGAAAAAATTGTGTGGAGCAAGTGACGGTGTCACGGCATAAATATGGCTTTCACCGGCACATTAACTGACACCCGCTTCCAGCGCCAATTTCTGCATATTTTTCCGTTTTCTCGTGACCTCCAACCCACGTCTATCATACGTTTTTCACCGCATTTCTATTTTCACCCAACATGCGAAATTCGTTATATCTCACTGCCTTACCCCTCATAGAATGAAACTCTTTACCGGGCGTTGTCAAAAAGACATGTCTTTGGATGCATTTACCTAAATTATCAAGTATCTGGAAAACAACGCAGCTTTACATACTTGCCCCAAGTTAATACTTATGCATAATAAGGCCCCAGATACGCATAATGAGGCCTTACATAGGCGATACTAATAAACAGGCAAATAAACATGAGAATTTTCCTTACATTCTCTGCTAAATTAAAAAAAATTGATTTTGTGGTCATAGTACACAACGGAGAAAACGAAAGGATTCTTTCAACTGCAATATCGATTTCATCATAAAGTGCGAATGCTAGGCAATTATGCTGTAAAGTTACACCATTATTTTTTATGGGAGACAGCTATAAAATGAGAATATTCGGGACCCAACGTTCCGCGTAAGAGCTGAGGAATCAAAAGGCCAGGAGATACGTGAAAGCATGAGAAGAATATCAGATTCGGGTACGACAGATAAGGACAGGGCTCCTATCATTTTACTTTTAGTTGTCTGACATGTTTATTTCTCAATTATAACATTGTGTGAGTCCATAATCGAGAAAAATCAGTGTCCTAAATTTTATCCTGACAAGACAAATTCTTTAAGTTTAATACGGAAAAATTATACATTTAAAGGTATTAAATATAGCTTGAAGATAGCATGAATAAACCTGGGTCGAGGGTAACCTTCTAAAGGGATAAGGAAAAATGGCAATGTAAATACGAGAAATTAATTATTTGAGCAAAAGGGGCACCCATTCTTTTAGGTAATCTCGAGAACAGCAAGGTGAGGTGTCATTCATACGATCCATTAATGAAAGTACCTTTGAAAAAGCAAACACACTCTATCGTCACTTACCAAATGGATAGATAAAACCACTGTATTACATAAGATCACCTCGAACCACATATTATCACACATGTCGCTATTGCATCGGCATACGGACTAACTGCATAGTTTTTGATCTTTTATTTATCTTATAAAAACATAGTTATTCATTAACATAATATAGTAAAAATATAGATATTAATGCAGAAAAAATGGGCCATTGTCAAAGACCCACCTTCTTTCTCTACAGGTCTATTGTCAGGATTTCCTTTCGATCTCTCCTTAAGTCATCTAAAAACAGTTCATCTACAATGATGAACTAAAAATTCACAGAATTACCTCGTATTGGAGTACCGCAATCAAAACGGAGGTACTGTAGAACTGAAGTTTGCCTTAGGGTTACTTTAAAAACTCGCAGTGTTTTATCTATACCCAAAGATACACCTGATAATAGATACAATCGGGAGTTTGTAATGCTTAGTAAGAAGACAAGCACGTCTCGCAAGATGGTAGTAGGACATGGGGAAAAGACGAGATAGAGACTAAATGAAAACGGGATAAATAATTTTACTCCCAAAAAACTGCTTGAAAGATACAAGTAAGTTTGACCTACTTCATCGCAGAGCCATGGCCGATAACATTTCCGATCAGATAGACCAATCTCAATGGGGAAAAAAGTAATCTGTGAGATAAGAATGATCAAATGTACTTGCGTGACGGACCATTGCTGTCACTTCGTTCAGTTTTTCCTTCAGTGAATTGAAAAAGCCCGGATAAACTACGTTATAAGTTTGCAACAATTTTGTAAACAAGAAATGCCAAAATTAAACGCTTCAGATTTTAATTTATGAACAAGTTTTATTAAAGAGATAATTTTTAAATGCAATGACACGACTTTAACACTATTGCTAAAGCATGCAATTTTTACCTTACTGCTAATCGTGCTGCTCCTACCCAGATTGCAATATTAACTCCCTAGATTAGGCTGGGTTTATTCTTCCCGTCCGGCTAGATAAAGTTCCCTGTCTCAATAATTGATTGGCTATCGTAAAACGTTACGAGCTATCATATGGGTGCACGGAATCAGGAAAGGCGAGGACAGACATTTGCAGTCGACCTGATTCAGGTCAACATTGATGGTGATTATTTCTGACGCATTCCTTGCGTCAACGTCTCGAAATGCTTCACTGCACTCTTCGTCAATTTTCCGCAATTTGGACAAGAGTTGCAGGATAACTATTTTTTAGACAGGACTAATTCTAGGAAAAATATGTGAAACGTTGCACCGATAGAGGCCGATTTAAATATGCATGATGATAGTCGAAACCAAATACTTTCTCACATTTTCAGCTTCTAAAATAAATACATCGATTGTTAAAATGATGATCCCTTCCAATGAAAAGAGCATTAGGACCTTTACTTGTTTGTTAAGTCATTGAATGGAATTCACATGTTTCAATGAATGACAATTAACAGGAATTTTTAATAATAGGTAGCCACATGCAGTAATGTCTCTACAGGTTTTGTCTCTGTTATTTCAGCACCAATTGAATGGTCATTCTCTTCTATGTTTGTACATAGAGAATTTTTCAGTCAATGATGTGTATTTGATGGGTCACGCTGTAACCCTAACATTGTTATTAAAGAGGTCATTACAGGCTTTTAACTTCGAATTCAGTGTGTCGCTCATTCGTTCCCAATTCTACCCTGAGTGTATTCAATGATGTATTTATCCTCCCACTTACATCTATAAGTTATTATCGTAAGAATATGAGGCCCACTTGCATGCTAGCATTCACTGGGGGCATGAGGAAAAGAAATATCATTCATGGGAAGAAGAGAACAAACAGAAATACTTCCAAAACCTCATTTCATAGGAATTTTGCGTGTATAATTTGGAATTATTTACCAATTTGAAAAGTCAACTGAATATTTATCACAATAAAGTATGTCTCGGAATGTTATGATTTTAATATACATAGTGGTATGATAAAATTATAATATCTCTTGCCTAATGATCCTTCCAGTTATGTTTCAGGATGGTGCAAGAAATGAATTTGTAAATAACTACCCAAAGTGTAGCATTAAATATTAAGTAATAATCCACCCGTAGCTTATTGAGAATTTATGATAAATGAATTTCGTATGTCAAGATCATAGAGAAGGCTTTTCATGCTCGGAGATGGCGCCTGCATATTTTTTCTTTCATTTTTCACCCCGCGCTACCATTCCGTTCCTTCCATCCGCGATGGCGCCCTTGCTCTTCCCACACCCCCATTCCTCCCCCCCCCCTTGGAATCCACTCCGTCTTCTTACGCCGCCGGAATGCGTTCAAGCGACGTATGAGACTTCGCCTTTTACAGAAATGAGAACGTATTAATTTTTTACTCCGCTTCCAGCCACCGGCTTCGTCGAGCTCTTTGCATGCGTTGTAAAAATGAATTCTATCGAGGTTGGGGCATTCAACGCGGCAATTTCCGTGCCTAAGAAAAAACCTAGGAAAGTTATGGCGCTGCTTTCTGGATTATGTCCACGCGAAATCACGTGATCATGGTACTATTGCTGTTAGAATAGGATTTGCGTCACAACAACCACAATGTCGGCCATTTAATTCGTTTTTCTAACATAGTGCATTTTAAAAGCCTCCATTAATTATTTTAAAAAATTATTTTTATTAAGGTATAAAAGGGCTCGCGGTGGTCTAGCGGGTAGAGCGTTGGACTCACTTTGGGCACCTGCAGCTCCACCCAAGCTAGTTGATTTTTTGGGTACCAGATCTTCTTGGGAAACCATAACCGGCACAGGGAAAGGAATTGGCCCCCCTACCCTGATGTGTGAATATTCACACGCCGTCGGGCTTGGTACATGGGTGAGTTCTACCATCACCTACTAAACCGACCTTCGGGTTGATTACTGTGTTTATGGTAAGGTATAAAATGATGGAGAAAAGATTTCTTAGAAGAAAGCCAATCCTATACGGATATGAAAAGAGCAAATCGGCACTCGAAAATCATCTTTTCATAGCAAATAGAATGTGGTTCCGTGAAATATATATATATATTAATTTGTATACATATATACATAATATTCTACAACTAATGCATTTAATAAATTAGTTGTAGAAAGCTATCATTGGCGTATAGGATGATGCCATAAATCTAGAATTGAACTTTCTGGATGTCTGTCAAGGAAAGAAGAAGAGAATAAGCAGTAGCATTAAATGAAAGATAGATGAATATGGATGTACTGGTGTGTATATATATCCATAAATAGGTAAGGTCATCGATGCCAGATAGGTCGAAGGGTAGAACAGAAGTCTACTTATTTCTCAGTGAGGCAGCTGCAAAGGTGTCTGACTCCAGGCGGCCATTTGAGTGATGGTGCCACGTCAAAAACACTATTTAGGAACGATGCAACAATTTCAAAGTGTAAAAATCCTTCGTCTTGAGCGTCCAACGGGAAGCCACTGTAAGTTATTTCGCTTTCACGAAAACATTATATATGTAGAGTTGACTATGAGTCCTGGTAACTACAGGGCACGGTTCCCTGAATTTTGCCCGGTTGTGGTCGTAAACTCACGAGATTACTGCAAAGTGAAATCGACAGCAGCAGCAAAAAATGTACAGAGGAAGACTAGAACAGCATAAATAGGGACTTGGAATAATAAGACGATGTTGAGGACATGGGGATTTTTTTAAATTTACCAAGTTTTTCTTATTCCTCAAGATGAATATTTACAAGATTAAGTCCGATAACACGGATATAATAAGAAAATAAAAAGCGGGAGATATAAAATAGAGGTATTATAGGACTAGACGAGGTTAGAAGGAAGGTCAATGGGGGGTACGATAGTCACTGATACGATAGTGCACTGATACGATACTTAATAGAGTAACATACAGGGAAAGGGAAGAGTAGGGGAAGATAACAGACCAGTGAAAGTATTAGCATTGAACAAAAAGTAGGAATTATTGCATTGACATGGAGCATGCGAGTGTTAAAATGAAATTATTCAGGTCTGAATGCTACTAAGAGGTAGGAAGAAAGAAATCAACATTGAATACCATCAATTAGAGGAAATACTTGCGGGTGTTTCTGGAAGGGTAGTGATGAGGGATAGGATAAAGTCGGTTGACAACGGACGTGGAAGTACTGTAGCAGAGAACTAAGGTTAAGGAACAAGGAATTACTTCTGTGAGAAAACAGTAGAAGTCCGCAGGAAAGATGTTTGAAACATAACAAACATGCGGTTTAAGCACCACAATATGAGTAGGTATATGATGAAATTGCCTTGGGATTTAGAGATATTTCAGTTAGACTAGATTGCGTTTAAGCAAATATTTAGGAACAGCGTGATTAATTCGAGGTTTCCCCGGGAGCGGCTGAAGATTCAGATCATAATTTAGTACTTATGACATGTGACATCAAATCAAGGAGCAAAACAGGGAAGATGGTTGAGGAAATGGAATATAGGAACATTAACTAGGACGAAAAGAGAAGTACCAGCAAGCTTCAAAGAATATCTTGGGGGAGTATAGGCAGAAGGGAAGAATAGAATAAAAATGGGAATATTAAAAAAAAGGAAAAGGGAAAGCCTCAAACAAAAAAATAGGATAATTGAATAGAAAAAGGAAAAGAAAACAATGGAATAGAGACGAGATGATGAGAAAAGACAGACCAAAGAAAGGAATGAAAGAATGTAAACATATTGAGGCAAAAGAAAGTAGAAATAATTGAATAACAAACTGAAACGGGAAATTAATAGAGGGGAAGAAGCGTGGTGGAAGATAAAGTGCAAGAATATTCAAAGTCTACAAAAGAAGGGTGAAATGGGTACACTGTACAGGAAGGGAAAGAGCTAATAGGAAGTAAGAACGAAAAATCTGTGCAAATTTAGCACAGACGCGTTAGAAAAATTATTCAATGCAAAGGTAAAATCCTAGAGAGATGGAAAAAGCACATAATGAACCTGTTAGGCAAACATACTAAGCCTGTAAGCTTAGACATAGTAAGAGATTATGACATAGGTAGGAATTACTTAGGTTTAGGCAGATTACGAGATAGAAAGAGCATTAAGAGAATTGAAATCAAATTAGGCCTCGAGGATGGATAACATTCCTGCAGAACTACTCATGGCTGTTCCACATGAAACATGGAAAGGAGATTTTTTTATTGGCTTATTCGTGGTAATTAAAGAGTAATTTAGCTGTAAGATCTTCACAAATTAGTGTTATTTTCCATCTTAAAGAGGTATAGACAGCCGCATGTGAGGACTACAGCAAAGTAAGTTTGATTTCCCACGTAGCTAAAGTGGTACTCAGGGCCATCAATACGGGAAAATGATTACGTAAGGGATGATCAGATTGGATTTAGGAAAGGGAGAGGCACACGTGTAGCCACAGCAGTAAAAAGGTCACTAATAGAGTGGAATATAGAATAGAATAAGGACATATTTATTTCGTAGATTTCGAGAAAGCGCACGATGGAGTAAACTGGGTTGAATAAATGAATCCATTGCAGAAAATAGGAGTAGATTGAAGGGATAGCAGACTTATCCGTAACCATTGCATATTTCAGACTGCTCAGGTGGGCGTGGCAGATGGAGCGTCGGGTTCAGTGTTACAAAGAGGGGTACGAAATGGGTGTCCATTATCACCTGTTCTTTTCAACGTATGTGTGGAGGATTTTGTGGAAGAGGCATGAATGGGGTGGAGATAGGAAAGAAAGTGTGTGGGGAATGGGATTTGTAGACTGCGATGCATAAGAGGAAGTTAGGAAAGCGAGGAAAGGGAAGTGAATGGACAGGGATGTTGGATCATTTAACGAGAGGAAGGAAGTATTGGGAATTGAAGAGTGGGTTATTGTAGTGTTGGAATGTAGGCTGTTTTTTGAGGAGATGCAAAGAAATGTACCGCTGTTCAATCAGTTTTAATTCAAAACCTTAAACAAGAAGTATTCTTTTAATACCATTATAATAATACTTCTTAAATATTGACAGTAACTTGGTAACAGATCGTAAAACTAAAGAATTTTAAATGAAAATTATATGTAACAACGAGAAACATTTCAACCCCTCATGCGTCTACCAAAAGTATAAATCGTCTTCCGCATTAATACATATGAAAAATAATTTGCTTGAAATTGCTACCCGTTACCCTCAGAGGGTACGCATAATTTTTACAAAAACTGTATCTCCAAGTAATTTTCATTATTTAAGCATTCATCCTTTTTATTCGGAGCATTAAATCAAAAAAGATAAAAATAAATAATTTTACTTTTATCATCAAGGATTATGGGAATGTTTGTACTTAATTGAAAAGGGAAGAACCAATGCGGTAGATATTAGAGAAAATATATTCTGGAAGTGAACTGTTTTAAGTAGAGACGATTAAAATCCGATGCTATTAACGAAAGTCATTTTAATTTTAAACGTGAAAAAAATATATTTGTGAAAGCATTTAATGCCAAGAAATCTTTTAACTTCCTCCTAAACTAATGCAGTCAGCATCAGAGAAAAAAGATTTCATGGAGATATGTTCCTCGCGTTTTTAAACGATCTCGTGAAAAAAATAACTGGTCGCCAGAGCGGAACAAAAACCTTCAGTGCGACTCTCGAAATGCATTCAATCCCATCAATAAAACCAACCCTCGTTTCGCCCTTTTCATCCCCTTTCCGCTATAATTCCACCCACGGCGCCACACTCCACCAAAGCCGGAAATACCACACCCTATCCCCTAGCCGCACACCCCTCATCGGATAACTACCCCTCTTTCTCGCTGACGGCCCCACATCCATCGCCAACTGGGTGGAAGTTTTGTAAATAAATGGGGGAAGAACCCCTTCCCTTCTCTTAATCCCGGGACTAGAGGTCGATCTTCACCTACCGAAGACACCTCCACGGCGAAAACATCGAGGAGATAGCCGCCGGCGATAAATGCCACCGGCGGCTTCCTGGGAGCGAGGGCGGTGATGTGGCGGGTGGGGGATGCATGATTCGCCACGGAAGGTTACGGCCTCGGGGTCCGATCGGCGACAGGGTCTATGCGTTGGCACATGCCAACTCTTTTCCACATGCTTTTACTGTCAATGCAGAAGCATGTCTGGTCGCGCATGCCCGGGCCGTTTCTCCTTTGACTGCCGGAGTAGGGACAGCGAGTGATGACAGCGCGCCTGCGACTGGTGTAAAAAGCGGAGAGAGAGGAAGAAAGGGAGCGACGAAAGCGATAGGAAGCCTTTTCCCGGGGAGACATCTAGACTGAAAACATGTCATAACCCAGTGTTTTGGTTGGTGCGAAGTTGGTAGCCTTTTTCTCGATTTATGACTTCGGTCGGGCCCCAAGTTCGCGACGACTTGTGATGCTTCACTTGCAACGGCTGGCGGGGAAGGAGTAAGGGGGCGAGAGAAAAGGAGGGCGATACGGGGAGTAGGGATGGAGCCTATTCCTCTTTCATATCCCGTCCGGCGTATTGTTTTCGACGGGTTCGTCCGGCGACAAATTGTATCCAGTATATCAGTATCCATTTGCTCTCAACATGCCATTCCATTTCTTCCCTTTCCGTAGTGATTATGATGTGTCATCACGGGGAATGCATAGGAAAATTGCGCTTAAACGGATTTCTCCTCTGGAATCTTTTCCTAAGAAGCCCTCTGTTAGATTAGAAAGAAACACAGAGTTTCAATTGGAGAGAAAATATTTGAATGGCGACGGAGACTCCTAAAGGGAAGCTTTCTGAAATGAGCATGCTTGGAAGTTTCTCTGACGTGGACATGCCTCATATTCTACAGCTGAAATTTTTAAAACAAAGATGGAATATGTAGAAAAACATTGTATGCTATAATTTATAAGTTAGGAGTATTTCCATTAAGCTTTTAACAGATTGAACAACCATTTTATTTGTATCTTACAATGAAAAAACTACCTACAATAAGGAATTAACCGAAAATCGAGCGTGCAGGCATGTATTTCAATTCCAGTGCATTAAAAAACTTCAAAATATTTAAAGGGAGGTGAACTCAACAGTCAGAAACAGGTTTCCCCTTTTCATACTAATCTACTCAAATTCTTCAGTGTCATTTCAGTCCATACTCCACGTTCAATACTTCTCGTAGGAGTTATTTGCAACTATATTTAAAATATCGATAAAATTAGCTTCGTAATTTCCATTTTTATTTGCTGCTTATGGTACACAATTTCTGCGACAGCAGCTTAATTTGAGTAAAGAGTGCAAGTACAAAATCAAGAAATGTTAGATCTAATAGCAATAATTTCTTCTCATCCTAATTGGGTCTCACATAACCGGGTTTCCCTGAATCCGTGATGATTGTCACTTAAAAAATTAATGTTATCAAGGTATCTCGTTATGGAACTGACAATCACGTGCTCTAAAATTTTGTAATATATAGAAGTGAGAGATATGGCTCTGTAATTGCTGGGGTACTCCCTGTAACCCCTTTAAAAAATAGGCGTTATTTCCGCGGTTTACCTATTCTCAGGGACTTTGCAGTCTGTGAGGGATTGGTTAAATATGACTCCGAGGTACGGGGCGATATTAGTAGCTATATGTTACATCACCCTAGCTGGAATATTTTCAGGACCCGGGGATTTGTTAGGTTTAATCTCATTGAGCAATTTGAGAATTTCTTGTTCGTCCGCTGTTATCTTTGCCATGGGTTGAGTATGAATTGTTTCTTGGAGATACGCCGTGGCAAAATCGTTCGTGAAAACGCTTTACACCTCACTGTCACTATGAATGATATTGTAACTATCCCTTAAGCAAGCCACAGTTTGGTTACCCCCTTTTACTTTTCTGGCATATGACCAGAAAACTTTGGTGTTGGTGTCTAAATACTCGCAAAGCACTGTACATGTGAAGTCTTGTAAGGCGCTACGTAATTGTATTTTCGTTTCAATTTCAGAGAATCTATACTTCTCCAAGAGCTGTTCATTCTCTGAGGATAATATGTCCACATCTGCTTTCTTTTCCTTAGAGTGTAACATTCTCTGCTTTCGGAGTGCTTTTCTAACGCTTTTATTTTACCACCTGGGGTCACGATTTGCTTTAACTTATTTTATAGGGATGAAATCTGTGATACCTTTTTGCATAATATTGACAAATTGTGTTGAAGTTTCTTCCACGGTGGCATGACTTAAACGCGTTTTGAACTCAGAAAGTGAAGAGTTAACTTGATTGGCAAAAGTTTCAAAGTCTTTTTTATGGTAATTATAGATTTTTCTTTTTGTTTAATAATCTTTTTAATTTCTACATCAAAGTTGACAATAAATGATTTATTTTTACTCAAACCCTCGTCGGTTGATACATTAATAATACGTTCCAGTATACTCGTAAGAAATAGGTCCAATATGTTTTTTCCACGGATGGCCATGCGTACTGCTTGATGGAGGGAGTTACTTTGAACCAATTTTATTGACAAATTACAAGATTCACGATTGCGGGTCCGAGATTTAACACTATTAACTTTACTATACCGTACGTTATAAAATACTTACAAACACTGTACACATTCATTTAAAAAGAAATAAATTCAGAATTAATAATATTTTCATTAAATTAATATGTTGCTATTAGAAGAAACAAAGATTTGTTGGAATCATGATAGAAAGTTTTGGAAAATCTTTTAGTTCCATCAATTCTTATAAATTTTCAATTATTACTTGAAATTTTTGATCAACCTAAGATGTGCTATCCTGGCTATACTGTGCTGCTTCCTTCATAGTCCATAGATACATATACTAAACAAGTTATGGGATATCTGTTGACTTAATTTTGGAATGAAACTGTAGACATTTATTACCAACAAAACCTAGTGCTAATGAAAAGAAGGTTAAAAAACGGTAGAATCTTCGAGAAAATATTAATATAACTACCACCTCTAGTACTTCTATAATAATAATGTTCTACGCTGCTGCCATAAGAAAAAGAAGACCCCGCCCATTAATATCACTTTACCTACGTGCTTGAACCTTGACTACAGCAAACTAGGCTACGGGAAAATAACCATCTGCCGGCTAAAGGGTTTCGAAAGGCCGTCAGTCCCGAATTCATTGCTTATTTATTTTCCAACCCGTCGCTTCGTCAATTCTTTAAAATCCCCCCTACCTCACTTCCCACACATGGAACTAGCGATCTGGAATCTAGCCGTTAGGAAAACACGGTCGGAGCTTAAGCGAGAGGAAACGCCGAGCGAAGGGGGGGGGGGAAATCCGGTGCGGATTTGAAAAAAATTGCCAATTAGACTACTGCTGGCGTATCTTTGACCTCTATGTTTACATGTCCCGGCTTTTTTTACGCTCCCGACATGCCCCCTGACTCTCCCTCGTAAAAAGCCCTCCGGGGCAACAATGAGCCACGACCCTCGACAATGGAGGCTCACTCGAAGGCCCCGCGAGCGAGAAGGGATTTAAGCAGGCGACGACGGCGGGCGGACCGGAGAGTGGGGGGGAGGGTGGTGTATAGGGGCCGCTCGTGGGAGTGAGCGAGGGTACGGAGTGTAGTTGGAGATCGAAAGGGAGGTGGGAGGGGCAGGAGGAAGAGGAATCGAGGAGGCACTGAGGGGGGGAGGCGAGGGAACGCAAGGGTTGCGGGCGTGGTGCGTGCGTGTGTGGGAGGTGAGGGGAGAAGGAAGCTCTCAAGTGGAAAAGGGGGAGGGTGGGAAGAAAAAAAGTGGCGATGAGGATGTATGTGGAGGAGTGGGAGCGGGAGTGGGAGAGGGAGGAGGCGTGTGAAAGGCCATAGATGAGGAACGACGAAAGAGAGGGGAAGATGGATGGGTGTGCGGGAGAGGACGTTTGAAAGGATCGAAGGCGGGTTGATCGGAGGGAAGTTATGACCCCGGCCGGCGTGAGGTGCGGGAGGGAGATGGATTTGAGTGGGAGGGGGGTGGAATTGGCGGTGGAGACGAGTGGGTAGGTAACCGATGGAATGGCGTGACGCGCGGAGGCGGACGAAAATGGAGAGTCGAAGGAGTGAGTGAGTGCACATACGAGAAGGGGGCGGAGGCGGCGTGGGGGCTATCGGGCGAGGGGGGGAGCTCGGGGAGGTAACGGGGTTGATTCGGGATTGGAGATGGATAATTACGAGGGGGTAGGGGAAAGAAAGAGGATCCTAGACGGCTTCACCGAATTGGGATCGATTCCCCGGCGAAAATGTGGGCTCTAAATCGGTTTAAAACATGTCGAAACAGATCTCAGCTGTTGAGCGTGCGGGGGACAAAACCGTCCCGGGAGTCCCTGAGTGGGAAAGTTATGGGAATGAATGATGTCCGAAAATTCCCTTGGAATCAGATTGAAAGCGACTGAAAACGGATGTGTACCGAAAAATTTTATCGGCAGAAATTGAATCAATGACCGGTTCACATTGGATTCGTCCATCTGCACGCTGGATTAAGAGTGGAGGGTGTGAGAGTAACAACGTTATGGATCGGTACTGATGCTCGATTACCCAGGAAATAACCCCCGGAAACCTGAGAGGGTTATATGGGTTTCTCTTTCACCGGAGCAAATATTGGGTCAATGCCACAGAGTAAACTCCCACATGTAAACAACATAAATATGTGTATATTTGTGCATACCTATTTAAGATACTCTCGGAAAATTTTAACGCATTGCTTGAAGAATCTTTGACTAAAAACAACTGGTTAAGCTTTTAAGGAAAGCTAACAAAATATAAACGCATGTATGTATATGGTTTCTAAGGCACTACTGACATTTTCCGATTTTAAGCGCTCGGTCGCAAAATCTGAGATTGTGAGTCGAGGACATTTTAAACAATCCTCTCCAAGTAGTGAACATTGGGTAACGAAATGAGCAAAGGTTGGTCCCAACCGTCCCTCATCACAAGATTCGCTCCGACGGATATTACATGGCGTAAAGTGACCTAAAAGATCGAAAATCATCCAAAACGTTGAGTGATATTCCACTTCGTTCACTTCCAAAACCAAACCCAACTTCAGCTTTGGGGCCTCAGGAATACCGAATTACTACAAGGCATGTGATTTTATGTAGAAGCGGGAAAAAAAACGGTAGGTATTGAGCTACGAGACCGCGACTTTGAGGTCACGACCACTTTTCGAAGGGACCGAGGGAGGAAGATATCAAAAACGACGATGGTGGAGAAAGAGAGAGAGAGGAGGGGAAGGAGTGGGACGGAGATGGAGCGGAAGGGTGGCGGGGTAGTAGTTGGGAGGGACGGCGAGGGGGCGAGAGCAAAGGACTGGAGGAATGAGCGGTGGAAGGAAGAGTTGGGTTAGCTTGGGGTTGGAGAGAGGGAAAAAAGGGGGGTGAGGTGGATGGGGAACCAAAAGGGCTTTGGGGACGGTAGAAATGGAGGGGTTGGAGGAGAGAAGGGGTGGGTGAATGGGAGATTGAGTGATAGTACGGAAAAGGGGTCTACCCGCGAAGTGGAGTGTAGGAAGGAGGGAGGGTGTCTGTGGAGAAGGAATGGGGAAGGAAGGGTTAGAGAGAGAGAGAGTGGGAAGGGGAGGAGGGAGTTAAGGGAGATTGGCTTTTGAGAACGTACCCCTGAAGTACTTCCGGCAACCCTTTAGGGAGCAACTGAACCAAACAAATCCCTGGGTCCTCGGTATAATGTGCTCCCGGCTGGATATGCGGAGAGAAGGGGAAAGGGAGAGGGATAGATGGGGGTAGGGAGAGTGAGAGAGAGATGAATGGAGGGAGGCGGGATGGGAAAAAATAATATCGTTCGTTTCTCGTCCTCCCCTATCTCACTCCCTCTCTCAAGTGCGTGCAAGTCTACTTATCCGGCAGCCGGAGTGCGTTCGTAAATATGAGCGAAAAAAGATTTGGGGAAACCGTCGGTGAAGTTTTCCGCTTACTTTAGCGGGCACAATGAAAGGTATTCACGGTCCCGTGCGTTATATACGACAATGGAGATATCGGCCGCGGCGGGAGGGAGGCGAGGGGGTGAATAGATCGAAGGATTTTATTTGGTTATCTTTTTTACCTTGCGGTCCGCGAAGCCACAAGTGTGTGAGATAAGAAAGCAAAATAAAATGAACTGCAAACATGTCGCACTATTTTTGTTCTCAGTTTTTGTTCGTGACTACTACAAATGTGACTGCGTCTATATCTTCTGGTTGTGCAGAAGTTAATTTTATGGCCCTTTGCGAGTCAAATAATACCGACAAATTTCGCAGGATTCGCACAATATCATATAATGTGCCATTTGAATAAGACAATTCGTGGCCACGATACATCTTGCACGTATGATATTTTTCCAGAATTGCATTCGAATTTAAGCATCCTTCCTTGTCATAAAAAGTTGACAGAGTAATGATTATGTTTAAGGGACAAAAGTTTAACCAAATATTTCTGTAAATTACATAAGTCGACCTACTATATGGGGAATGAAATCACTGAAACGACGCCTAACATAATGCACAAATATATCGTCACAAATACGCCCATAATGTTTTAGCCTATTTATTCCAATTAATTTCTGCAAAAAATTTACTACCCATGAAAAATACTCAGTATAAGTATTCAAGTTGATTGACCTTGCCTGAAAGCTTAAACAATGCTAATAAAATGTGAATGATCCTTTTTTTTGTGCATAGAAACTACCAGTAATGACGCAGTAAGAGTAATGTAACTTTTGTAATTAGGCAAAATATATTAATATTCAATGATTAATCGACGTAAACTTCCTAAGCCTGTTACACTCCTACCATAAAAGCAGTTGTTTGGTCGACATTTAATGACAAACTGGATGGAATTCAGTTTCCAATTTCGCCTCACGAATAAATAAGGCATTCGTATCAGTCATACGTTTCTCCCCACAGTGGTCTTTCACGATTAATCGTGACATATCGCACACTCATTTAGTTATGAGGTGACGCTCCGTCTTTCCCAACTCATTAATAAGAATTTACAAGCCAATACTCTCTTGTATTCTCCTTGTAACGAACGAAATCTCGAAAATAAACAAATAATGACCCAGGGTTGATAAAGAGAAATTAAATAACTTGAATGTTTTATGAAATATTTCATCATTACCTAATATCAAAACGAAGCAATGCTCGTCAATCTTTTGTTCATGTCGCATTGTGGAAGGGAACGTTCCTCAGCAAGTCGATCGGCACGTCTTCTTACCATGGCCTTGCCTTCTCTTTGTGAAATGACGAGCATTGGTTGGGCCCGCAAAAATATAATCATACACGACCATCGAGAGGGACGTCAGGCCCAGTTCCTCATCGAGCCCGTCGAGGGTGCTTGCTATAGACGATCACGCGGCAGGACGGCAACAAGAGTGGGCCTATATAACTTCGCCCTCCGTCCCATTCCGGGCACCCGCTCTCGATCACTCATTTCCTGCCTCCTCCTCCTCCTCCCAATCTGCCTTACCTCCTCCCATCCTCCCCATTCGTGCCTCTCCACTTGCTTCGCCCTCTCCACTTCCTCCACCGCCCACCCTCCACACCGACCACCCCTCTCTCTCGGTCGCATTTCCTCCCTCATATCACTCTCACCAATCTCCCAGCTTTTAAGGTTGATCCGGTGTAAACTAAAAAAAATACTGTACAAATTAATGCTGAATCGTCAGAAGCTTTTCGGATATGGTTCCACTAAGTGGAACGAATGGAGAAGGAGAGAAGAGAGGGGTAACGAAGCTTTACTCATGTCGCCCCACTTCAAAATATTTGATAAATATATCCGCTATGATTAAAAAGAATAATGAATTCCTGAGAGGAGATTGGTAAAGGGCGCTTATGCCCCCGGGGCATTTCAACTTAATGAAAACATCATGGCCAGCATTTGGTGAGTTTTGAAATTCATATCTACGGAGCTAGTTGTTGCAATGTTCCATCAAACGGGAATTAAGTGATCAGAAACTCAAGGAAAATATAATATAATTGCATACGTTTTAGTATTAAACGAATATTCATTTAAGAACTTTTAAGAAATTTAAGAAATTTATGGGACTTAAAAACATTTTTGATTGGCATTCGTCGATTGAAAAACTTTTCGTGAATCACAACATCTAAACCGCTAGTAAGTTATTATATTTTTGTCAATAGTATGTTGCGTTTTAATAGATTATAGATGTGTTGGCGAAGGAGGAAGAGGGCATGTAGTGAATTACTGGTAGTGAATTACAATGAAGATCCATAGTATTACAAACATGTATTGAATATATATCTATATATTTTAATCATTCAACTAACCGATTTGCACGACACGGAAACATGATCGTCGAAGCAAGAGATGATAGGGGTGGATTGAAGGCTTTTGAAATGTGAGTGTGGAGAAGGACGGAAAAGGTGAAATGGACAGGAATGAAAACTAACGAAGAAGCAGTCCTGGGGATGGTGGTAAGGATAGAGGATTGTTGACAGAAAATAAAGGAGGCAGGAACGATCATTTTGATTGGCGATGGGTTGTTGAAGACTGTAATAAAGGGAAGAACATTAGACAAACAAGAAAAGGGCAGAAATGTATGGACGGAATGAAGCGAGGAAGGAAGTGTGTGGAATTAAAGAAGGGTTCATTGTAGTGTCAGATTTCAGGTTTTTTTGTTATGAAACGCAAAGAGATATATCATTTTACCATTGTTAATAGTCTAGGTCCATCTAAAATCTACCTTAAACATTAATGGCTAAAATACCAATAATAGTAATCAAGTAACTATTGAACGAATGTTAGCATAAGTAAGGATATCAGGGTGATATAAGGGTAATCACCTTTTCAACGCTCCCTTCGATTGGCTCAATAATGAGTCAATAATATTTTAAATGAATATTGCTGTCCCATAGTAAAAAACAAGGAACAAATTGTTTCTCATGAAGAGGTAGAGGTATGTATTTTCAGTGTTCCACTGCGCAGGAGGGTAATTCAATTAGGGTCCCAGCGACCCACTTCCTGATATACCTTCAGCTCAGCGTATGGATCCTCTTGTAATGGAAAACTTTTGTCAGAGCATCTCTTATTCATCTATCAGCTAAAATTAGCATCCAGGGAGAAACCCACCCCCGTAATTAGGAGGAATTCTCGATTAATTGGACGTTTTCTAGCGTAATTACGTTAGCGGAAAGGACAGATGACAGTGATTTTTTCCTCATAATACCCCACTCTTTTACTCCCGAATGAAATGAAAATACAAATCGCTGGATGCTTTAAAAAGGAAAACGGTCCACTTTGCTTCCTTCGGGACGGGAATCCATTGAAACCGCTCTTCATCAGAGTCCCACATTCTTTTCCTTTGTTTTCTTTAATTTCTCTCTCTCTCTCTCTCTTTCCCTTTTTCTCTCCGAAGCCGCTTTAAAAAATACAAGCAAGATGCTTTAATGAAAACGCCATCGTTTTAGATTCACCTTGAACCAAACTGAGCGCTGCATAATCGGATGTGACTAATGAAGAAATGGAAAGGGAGTAAAAGGATTTCTCTAAAAATTTAGGATGGTAGTAAATTAAAAGGGTAAAGAGGACACCAGAGATGTGGAAAGAGCGAGGGAGAACTGATGAATATTATATCGTATGTTTGGAGGATAGAGAATTCGTTATGTGTTCTAGTTCTCAGCGCAATACAAGATTCGACAGTCATAAACCCATGACATCCCTGAATTGGTGTTGACGGAAGGCATGTGGGTGTAGTCGTTTTCTCTGTTTAGAGTTCCGAACCCAATAATGGGTGATGGATGAAGAAACTGACGAACTACTCTGGATATGAGGCACAGGGATCTGAGAATCCGATGACTGCCTCTATACTCTTTGAGGCACCTACAGGATGGGTGGTTTTCGGGACGCAAAAGTTATCTGGGATGCCATACTCGTAGATGGAAAAGCAACTGCCTCCCCTGTATGGTCGATTTCACAAACCTAAGGGGCCATTTACTGGGTTAACTCTACCCTCTCAACTGCACCTACAAGTTGGTCATTCGTGGTTCTATTTCGAGAATTGATCGAGTTTTCTCCCTTGTTATCCTCATAAGAATCGATTTATAAAATAAAAGAATCAACGTCAGTTCTAGATCCTTGTTCGTAGCTGAGGAACGACAGTAATTGATGAAGGAAGAGGGAGTAAAAAAATAAAAATTAAAAATATGTATACCCTAGTTAGAAGGAATTAAATGGAAGAGGGACCTTATGGTCTAAATTTTGCCCGAACAAAGACGTTTATCTATATCTATCTATCTATCTACCTCGTGGCGTATCTAACTCAGACATTAACAAGCTGCAGCTAGTTAATGCCTGAGGTCTGGTCAGCCACTGCCCGACTGTATTCAATAAGGGGATTTTAAATTTTGCAGCCCGATGGTCTTTTCATGTCTCACCTGATATTTGCCCTAGACTATATGTCTTCCTTGGTCAGCTTTGATTTTCACATAAATTCTAGGTCCAATATAGTGAGGCAGAGTTCTTTGGGTTGGCCAAAAAATTTGGTCATTGCCCTGCTCTAAAGGGTGACCGTTGTAACTGGTGCATCGCGGGGACGTGAGTGGAGCGGTTCATGAGTGATCGCAATCGTACTGGATAAACCTCATTCGTGTTTCATTACTTCCATATAACAGAAAAGATCACTCATATTAAATTCAATATCGCAAATTTTGAGGGAGTCAGAGTTTGGTCAAGCTAACGCAAAGGTTACGACATCAGACTTCCTTCCAGCTGGAAAATGAACATAGCAAAAAAATTAAAAGACTCCAACGTGTCCGTTTGATCACACATAAAATCCCACTGGTGAAAAGACAGATTAGACGAGCACACGGCGATGGTCCAAGTGTGGAGAGGATGGGATTGAGAGAGGAGTTGAGAATTTAGATTTATTTACACCACACCCGAAAGAATAGGAAAACCAGCGGGGGAGGAGGATGATGGTTGGGCAAAAGCAAAGGGGTGGATAAGCCTGAGTGACGTTTCATTTCGGGTCAAAATACAACACCCGGCCGCCTCAGAACGTTTTCAAGCAAAAATGAAATGCTTGAAAGGAGTTGTTTTCTTATAATCACAATGCCGGCGTTCGAACGAAAGGAGTGAAGGTGAGTGTGGAGAGTGCAAAATTGTATTTGCATAAGAGCTTGAAAGAATTTCGATAAAACTGATACAACGCCACCAGAGCGTTTTCGGGGAAGAATAAAAGTGGAATTCCAGGAACTCTTCCATCAAATAAAGTTGATTAATTGCGCTTTTGTAAAATAAGGGATCCTGTATACAGGGGGGAACAAAATGAAAACGGGATGTCGGAGGTTTCAACATTCATGTAAAATACAATTAAATGATGCTTTAGTTTTAATAAACCGCAAACACAGTAATTAACCCGAAGGTCGGTTTGTTAGGTGATGGTAGAGTTCACCCAGTACTAAGCCCAACGGCGTGTGAAATTCACACATCAGGGTAGCGCGGCCAGTTCTTTTCCCTGTGCTGGTTATCCCAGGAAGATCTGGTACCCTAAAAATCACATGCAAGTGGTAGCTTGGGTAGAGCTGCAGGCGCACCGGAGAGGCTTTCTCGGGAATCGAATCCGGGCCCTCCGGTCAGCAGCCCAGCGCTCTACCCCTGGACTACCGCGACCCATTTTTTAAAAGAGATTACCAATTTATTGTTCTTTGCTATGGAAACTAAAATATTTATTATATTTTTCTTTACATAGCTTAAAGAAAGCATTGTCATTTTAAAAGTCAGGTAACCGAACGATGGAAATTTTTCTTTCTTTTTCACAGTACATTAAATTTAGGTATAAATACCTATTTTTAACCTACATACCTACCTTAAACGCTGATACGTTATATGCACCAAGTTTTTAAATCCTATTGAGTCATTCCCAAGAGTTTTCTCGCGTGCAATTATTTGCAGGAATGGAATTTCGTCGACGGCTTTTCCGCGGTTTTCTTTTTCTGTTTCACCAAAAAGGAAAATTTGACATTGGAACGCACGTGAGAATAGACTACGATTATCTTAGGGGATCGTTTGAAGGTTATCTACAAAAAAAATAATGGAAAAAAAACCCTGCGCCGAAAGGGAATATCGGGGTGAGGAACACGAGAAGCGACGTATTGAAGTGGTTTGATAGAGGAAAGAATTTTTGAAGAAAGGTCTCGGGGAAGGGAATAAAAATACAAGACCCTAAAAGGAGGAGATACAGAGAAGTTGAAAACGAGAAAAGCAAATAGATACGGCTAGGACGAGGACTAACGTTCCGAGTTTGGGAAGAGATCGAAGGGAAGGGGCGTGCCTATATTTTCCACGTGAGAGGAGGAAGAGCGGAAAAAGTGCGTGCGAGTGAGAAAATTGGCGAGTTGGACCCAGTGGGTGGATGTGTGGGTGGATTTGTGGGAGGGGACGAGGAGATTAAGAGGGCGAGGGAGAGAGGGAAGAGAGCTTGAGTTAGATAGTGAGCGAGGAGAAAAAGTGGCAACGGGAATCGATCGACGAAGGCAGGCAGAGGCCAAAAAAAAAGCACGGACGAAATGGGGGAGTGGCGCCGAAGGGAGATCGGAGGGAGAGCGAGGGCGTGTGAGTGGCGAAATACCCAGCGTTCCGTGATGGACTGGCGCGGAAAAGTATTCACGCACGGTCAACTGCATTCTGCACTCCGCGCCCCCTTCATTTTTATCCTCCATCGTCGGCGGACGAGGGGGAATGAGAGACGAGGGTGGGTAGGAAAAAAATGCTCCAAAACTAATATTCCTCTCCTATGAGGGATAATGGCCGTCCTTTATTTTCATCGAAAAATAAGGGAGGTGGAATGCGAGGGCTATTAAGCGGACCGACAAAAGGCCAGGGTTCCGGGAAATCTGTTTGAGTTAAAGACTGTTACGGCACAAAGGGATGGCCGAAAACGGGCGGAGCCCTTTCGATGAACTGAGCTAATAAGCGAGCATTGCGGAATTATGCGCAATGCTGAGTGTTCAGTCGCGCTCCCGACCCTGAAATTGTTGGAATAGGAACATTTTCGCGCTTGATTAACCGAAGATTATTATTATACTTCGTGATTACTCCTGAGAAGGTGACAAAGGATTTACGGTAACATTACAATCCCCTTAATTATCTGCTGTAATTCCCTTCTCAACTTTAATAACTGCGGGCGGAATTGAATCTTCCCTTGCTATTTCAGCATTAGTACCAACTTGGGACACAATCAATTTGTGTTTCACTTCTGGTTAAACTAATCATTAATTTCTTTTTGGATAAACCCATGAGTGGAATGAATGGAAAATTAATTCGTGATTATGCTTTTCGGAAAATACTAAACAAATTACAGAATAATTCACGGAATAAAATTTAATCTTACTGGGAGTGGAAGTTGAATTTGCCGCAGTATCAAATGTGATTTAGTAAATTGATCCCTTGACATGTTACCAATTCTGTTTTTTCAATGATGATTTTCTGCTTATTGATGTAGTCAAATTAAGCAGGAATTTCTTCCAATGCATTAAAATTCACTTTGCTCTAAAGGCTGGAAACTATTCACGCTTTTTAAATTTCAATGCCGCTTATAACCTTGTTATGGCACTGTAAAATGACCAGAGCCACAGTCATGCTGTGTGACACTGGATTCAAGAAAATGACATTAGTTACCTATCAAATGCAGTGGTATCCTCTACATTTAGTTCCCTGTTGAAATACCAACGGAATTATCAAAATTTGATAAGCATAGAAATCATTACCATTAAATTGAATGTTTTATTGAATGAATTTATTTATTTATTACCAGTCAAGAATTGATAACCTTGGATACGCTGTTGGGTTCGCATTAAGTGACAGGTTAATATTCACTCTAAACAAAGGGCATCGTTGGCAGACTTTGTAGGCGCTGAAACGCTAGCATGTCAGAATAAAAGCCTGTTGGAGTCCTCGTCTCCTAATCTGAAGTTTGCGAGTCCCATTACGCCTCCGAAACATCAGGCCAAAGACATCCTACTACAGGTTTGCTCTCCTGCGATCGTGGGTTAGACAAGGAACTCTTTTTTTTTAAGTCGCGGAAGAGGTCCAAAATTTTATGAATTCGATGAATAAATGAATGAGAAACGGAAACTGTTCCTGCTAGAAGAATTTCACTATGAATGGAAGAGGGGGAAAGTGAAAGGGGATTGAAGGCTTTGGACCCTATCGGAATGCCTTAAGTTCGCGAGGAAAGATAACGACCTCATAAAAAGGAGAGAGGAGGCGGTAGGAATGAGGGGGAGGGGAGGGGGACAAAGGGGTTGGCTGTTGTCTTGTGAGACGTAAGTTTATAAGAAAATGAATATTGGAAAGAAAAAAAAAACTGGATGTTTTCTGGAAGAATGATGGTAGGAGAAAATATGAATTTAGTGAGAAAATTTCAGCAAGAATAAACGATGATGCAGGTAAAAGACTTGGCGTTCCATCCTTGCTCCCCTTTTTCCTTCCCTAGAACACCCTCCATCCCCAAACCACCCCAGTCCTCCCCGCCCAGTCCACACAGCCCCTACCGAAGTCCCGCCATCTCGGGATTCCCTCCCCGCAAACCCTTTCCCACCCCCGAGGGCTTACCTCTCCCGAACTTTCGAACGACATCGCTGATCATAAAATATTCACCTTCCATGCATGCATGCGCGCACATTTTGCGTACATTATTTTACGAAAGATACGCAAAAGACCGCTGTTTTATGCCCAAAATTAGCTCTCGCGCTCTCTCTCACTCCCCACCCACTCTTGCCCCAGGATCTGCTTCCGCGGGAAATAAAAAGAAAGCAAGCGGCGCGGGAGAACGGACGGGGGTGGATGCTGGAGGGACCGGGAGAGGGCGGGGATTGGCAGGGGAGAGCTATTTTTCCTATCGCGGAATATTAGAGCGACCCCTTTATGGCACCTTTGTCAGCGCCTCCGTTGCACATTATGTGGGAGATGGACGGAGCCAAGTTGATAAAAAATCCTCCTGGCTCTCCGTGGTATTTTAAAGCAGTGAGAGAGAATCATTTATGCTTTGCGATGCAAGATAATGTTTTTAGCAGCTTGCATAATTTTTAAGAAATAATACAATGAATGTAATCGTAAGATGACACAATTGAAGAGGCTCCCGTTCTCAATCGATCAGCTCGGAAGATAATTATTTTGAGCTTGCGGATAACCGTAGAAACTAGAGAAGGGAGAAGAACGCACCTCGAGAAAGTTTTGCTAAATTTCTTACAAACAATTTCAAACGGCAACGTAGAGCCGCGGCATATATCCCGAGATAAAACTGACTTGGAAGTGTGTTATTGAAGTGACGTATTTGCAGGTTAACCTCTTCTGGAGTCTTGACTGCGAGATGCCACTTTCCGCTCTGTCCACCTCTCCAGAGGCCGGTTATGAAGTGTTCGTCTATAATTTGACAGAGAACTGAGAACGAATGGAATAGTAGAATAGCAGAGGAATCGAATGACATCAGACTGAATAAAAAATGAATTTCAATAATTATTCAAGCGTACATCTTGATTAGTTACTCATACATCAATTCATAATAATATAATATGTAACTAAAAATTTATTACTGCCCAAAAGTATTTGGAAACATTTCATTATCTGAAAAAAAAGCTGGAGGAACTGACTAGTTCGAGATATGAACAAAACGGTTTCAGGTGTAACTTGGTGGAATTTCTTCGCAGTAAAATAAACGAACTTTGCAATTCTACATTCACAATTTTAGCACACGACCAAGTTTTCGTCACAGGGCGACCACACCAGACGATGTCACGTCGAAACGAAAGCTGAATATAAATTAAGTAGAATCGCAAAGTTTGCTTCGTTTCATTTCGAGATAATGTGTTAATGTCCAGGCGTAAGGCAATAGCAAATTTTCATATTCAAGAACCTGACGCAAATTAAGAATATCATGAGGTGACGTTTCAATTTTATGAGATGGCGACGCCTTAAAGCTTTCAAACGGGGACGTTAAAATGGGTACTGCGGGTTGAAAATTTGAAATCTGAGAATTTAGTCAGTTTTGACGTTATTATTACTTAGGCTTCGCGGTTTATTCAGAGATTTACTAACCATCCTCTTAGTACCTGTAGGGACAGGAAATCTGACTAAAAGTACCATTCCTACTATTTTATTCTTTTGTGTTCAGCGAAGCAGTTTATAAGTTCAGTTTAATATTTTGGTTTTCAAAGCGCTCCCGCTTAAGTAGAGTTTAGGAATCCAAATTTCGTTTCACCATATCTTCGGGTACTCAATTACGTAAGGAACTGCTATTTTTGCCACTATCAATAGAGAACTATAAATTCTACAAACTGAATAGCACTTAGATCAGTAGCATCACAATACAATTTAGCACTAAACTAGCATTATCATATGCCAGCCGTAATTTTCCCCTTCGAGGCCAAGATGTGCTCCAATTATTTCTTATATTTTTTCAAGAAACTGTAACAGTTTCTTTAACGGAGTCACCCGCTATGTGTGCATTATAATGCAACCATTTCAGAGAGTAAAAATCATTCGCCTTGACCGGGATTCGAACCCGGATCCCTCGATATCCGGACGAGTGCTTTAACCACTTAAGCTACCGAGACGTCCTCTTATACTCTGAAATTTTGGGGGCTTTAAAGGAACAAGATGTTATGACGAAATACCGTACATACAATGTCACAGGCATTCGTAGTCGTGCGCGACGCGCCACAGTCCACGATGTTAATAAAGCCAATTTCAAACACTTAGGCTGTTCATACCTTAGACAAATTTCAAGCAACTGTAACAGTAACTTTAACGGAGTCACCCGCTATGTGTGCATTATAATGCAACCATTTCAGAGAGTAAAAATCATTCGCCTTGACCGGGATTCGAACCCGTATCCCTCGATATCCAGCCGAGTGCTTTAACCACTTAAGCTACCGAGACGTCCTCTTACACTCTGAAATTTTGGGGGCTTTAAAGGAACAAGATTATTACATTTATTAACATCGTGGACTGTGGCGCGTCGCGCACGACTACGAATGCCAGTGACATTGTATGTACGGTATTTCGTCATAACATCTTGTTCCTTTAAAAGCCCCCAAAATTTCAGAGTGTAAGAGGACGTCTCGGTAGCTTAAGTGGTTAAAGCACTCGGCCGGATATCGAGGGATCCGGGTTCGAATCCCGGTCAAGGCGAATGATTTTTACTCTCTGAAATGGTTGCATTATTTCTTATATACAAGATGAATCAAAGTAGAAGGTGAATCAAGGAGGTTGAGGAAATATACTATAGATAACCAATTAACTAAACAGATAGAGATATTTTACATTTCCTGTTCTCAAACAAATGCCACAAATACAAATGTAACAAAATTTCCCAAAGCCCTTGAATGTAAGGTAAGTTCGATAAGGGGCCTGAAGATGAACATTGAACTTTGAAATGAGGTGCCCAATCGAAAGAAATAATGGCACCCAAGCTATGATTAGTGCGAAACGTCATTATTTTACGCATATTCTAGTCCCTTTAGCCTACTCCATCTAAGTCCGCATAATTTGGCAAATTAACTTCTTCCAAATAAGATCCGCGAAAGGGAAGACGCTCAATTAACATTAAGACTCGTTACTTTTGAGGTGATCTTCGGCTTTTATCAGCGCTTCTTCAATGTTTCCGCTCCAAAGCTCGCGTTCACGCTTGCTTGGATGACAGGGTTCGTATAACCAACCCTCGTTAACCTCTTGGAATTAACATCCTAAGGAAATAAGGTGAAGTGAGTAAACGTCTGTAAGATTACTATGATTAGGAAAACAGTAATTAGATTACAGAGGGCGAGGAAAAATTAGGAATCCAAATTTTTTGTGCGTTTGAGCCTGGATTCACGCCTTCTCGGAACCTGCATCACACACAACTTCCTCACGGCCCGGCAACCCGGAGGGTCTATAATCTACGCAAACCAAAGGCTTATCTCGCTCGAATATTATTAACGTTAACAAGAATTATTTGAATTGCTAAGTATAATAAAAAAACTGAGATTAAATCACGCCCCTGGGGAGAAGGATGGGAGAGATAATTGGAAGGCGTCGGAGGGGATAGAGAGGTATGCAGCATAGGAAACATGAGGTAATGCCGGAATAAGAAAACCTGGAAAATAACGAAGTAAGACAAAACTGGTGGTTTCTGAGGGAATTTGGGTGCAAGGTTGAGAAGAACTTGAGGAGACGGAATGAAGAGGATGGGTGGGTTTGCTTCACGTAATTACAACGGAGAAATGTCGACGGGAATAAGCAGGGACGGTGGCACGAGGAGGGGTAAATTAGGGGAGTCCGGCGATTTCGTTGTGGTGCAGCGCGAATGAATGTAAAAAGAGGGTGGGAACCGGTATGAAGGGGGAAGAAGAAGCCAACATAAAAAAGGATTGCGGGAGGGGGGTTTGGGAAGGTTGGGAAAGGAGGGAAATGGAGAGACAGAGAGAGAGAGAGAGAGAGAGAGAGAGAGAGAGAGAGAGAGAGAGAGAGAGAGAGAGAGAGGGAAGGCCGCGGGAGTTTCTTCAGTCGATTTCTGCGAATAGTGGAAAGTCACAAGGTAGGGTTTGTTATTGTAACGGGGGAGTGGCAGAAGAAGAGAGAGAGAGAGAGAGAGAGAGAGAGAGAGAGAGAGAGAGACCAGCTGCGAGAAAGAAAGAAAGTGAGGTGATTTGAAAAGGGCAAGAAGACACTTCATGTTCAGTCGCTGGGTCAACACAGCCGCGAAGGTTCTTTGGATGTTCAGTGGATGGCCCGAGGATGTTCGGTGATGACAGATGAATAATGCAAAAAAATATGAGCGAGGAATATATCCATCCCAACACAAGGCAAAATAAATGAGGCCTATACTCACCATTTTCATTTCCCGCATAAGTAGTGCACATTATCTGTAGTTCACCGTTTGTAAGTTCTTTTACCGCGTAAGCCGTCGTGCCCCCCCTTCAGATAAACCTCAGGACGTCCAAAATATTTCAGGCACCCACCATCACTCCTACGCTTGAACTTGATTTTGTACTAGGGAAACCCAATGAGGAGAGTTTTCGGAGGAAAAGTGGGAATAAAAAAAAGATTGCATTTGTTCATAGAGAAATCTTATGAGAGAGGCTGACGGATGAATCAATGTCTGGTTTTTTTTCGAACGTAATAAGCACCATTTTTGCGTCACTGAGTTCTATCCATTCGGTTTGCGCTCAAATTTTCGAGTGCACCCCGGCAGAAAAAAAAGAAGGGACTCGGTTGGGGGCAGACCTGTGTGAGGGAAGCGTGGAGATTGGATGGCACTGCTTGGGAAGTGGAGACGCAGTTAGCGGTTCACTGGGAAATGCGAAAATAAAATTAAGCGACAAATATGCAAACATAGAATAGGGAAGACCGCACGACAAGGGGGGAACGGTGCGGGAGAGAGAGAGAGAGAGAAAAAAAAACAAATCGCAGCCGAAAGGTTTTCTTTTTTTTTGGGAGGGGCACGCAAAGAGTACTACGAGTACGGAGAGATAGAGAGAATGGGAAATAGAGGCAAAGGGGGGGAACAAAACATTAAAAAAACGAACTACGCCGGGTGCTACGGGAGAAGGGGTAAGAAAGCAAGGAATGGCTCCCTTCCTCTCTTCTCACTCCCTCTCACTCGGAGCAGAAAATCTGGAGTGAGAGCCAGAGGCAGAGAGAGAGAGAGAGAGAGAGAGGGAGTGAAGGGAGAAGCGGGCTGAGTCGCGGAATTTTTGGAGCAGATATGAAATGTTAAAGAGATGAAGAATAACAAAAGAGAGTCGGATGGATAATTCCGTGGAAAGAGCGCGGGCGTGATAGGGAAAAACGGGAAAAGGAGTGGGGCTTGGGGAGGGGCCGGGGGATCGAGGAAAGGGGAGAGATTGGGGATGAGTTGAGGCTAGGAGAGTGTGAGGCGGGTTGGGAGAGAGGAGAGGTTGACGGCGAATTTGAATGGGGAAGAAACTATGTTCGTGGACTCAGATGGTATGAAAGATAAATATTCGTGAAAGAAAACAGAGGGGCTAAGGGAAATTGAGCATGGATGGAGGAGATAGATAAGAGGGAGAGCTGAAGGAGATGGAGAGGGCGTGGTGGCGGTGGGGAGTGGGGCAGGAATTTGGGGAGACCGAGGAATGGAGATGTGAAGAGAGCGAGGACGAATAAGAGCATGTGGTATATTTCTGCTGCCGCTCAGCGCGCCCTTACATTTGAAATCACGCGGTGGAAAAACCGTCTAAAATATCATAAAAACGGACTAGAGAACTTATTAAGCATCTCTCTCAATGGCAAAAACGAGAGACAAGAAATAAAGGTCAGGGAGAGAATTAATCAATATCACTCCCCTTTAGTGACGCAAGATAGGATAGTTTTAACTTTAAATATAGGCAAAAGTGTAATAGTAACGCGGATTCATTTCTTTTTGAACAATTAACACTCCTTGAGTATATTCCTGACTAACCTGCTACATATTTAATGCTAGAGGTGTTTCATACAAGATAATCTTGAAGCATTTCAAAGCATTAATAAAAGAAGCCAGTTTTTCGCAAGAATTTGGTTAAGCTTTTATTTTATTAAGTTTAAGTTTTTATTTCAATTTTCTAAAAGTCTATAAATAATTAAATGTAATGAGATTCATATCTGTAAAAATGTAAAAGATATGGACGTTTATCTTTGTGCAAAGAAATGTGAGAAGATACTTCACCATGTCTGAATTCATCAAAATCGTATGAAAGCACCAGGCATTGCATAAGATGTGAACTTCAAGAATACGCACACATCAAAAATAGCAAAACTGTTTGCTGTGGGTAAGCGATGATGAAAGCTTATTTATTTTTGGAAAGGCAATGCATTTTTGAGAGTAATTAGTATATTATAACCGAAAGCAAGTAGTTATCCAAAAAAGTTGATCACGGCAGAATCAAGCAACCTTGCTTAAGCTATTCAAAAGTGTTATGAAAGAGTAGAACTAAATTTCAAGCGCATTCAATCCACGTACACTCAATGCTCTTAGGTAAAAAATTGTTATCTCCTCGTGGTGTGCGTGAATTGGGAGTTAAGGAGAAGAATCTCACGTTCGTTTGACAAGAGTAAACGAGTGGGAGATTCACGTCACGGAAATGGACGGAGCGATAGGTTTCGTGTGAATTAAGTGCAAATTGATAGCTCGACTTTGAAAGTAACTAATGAAACACAATTCAGTTCTCTCTCTACGCAAGTTAGCCCACTTTCATAATCAATTAAGTGTGTATGACAAGTTTCTTGATTATTAACCGCAATTAGCAATTGAATACTACGAAATTTCTGGGAAACTAATATCAAATATCATCAGTTTACATGAGGATGCACGCTGCATTGAATCTGAGAATTTTACTGAAAGAAAACCAGTCACTACTATGGTTTCTCAGGTTATTCGATAATAAATATCTTTGTTTATTAATCTCTTTTAAATACAGCTATTGCCAAATTATCAAGTACAAAAAAACTACATCGATAACATAAAAGTGTGCTCATATTAGCTATTTAATCATTTTATAGATATTATTCCCTTCAGTCAACAATAAAGCACTATTATTGCTAGAAATTCAAAAGAAAGGGTGGAAGTTTCTGCGGCAGTAACTATCTACTGAGTCATCCGCTGTTACGTATTACAATGCAATTTCAACCCATTCTGTCCGAGGTGAATGATTTTTACACTTTGAAATTGCTGGGTTGTAAATACTATTATATTATTATTTTTTTCTTTCTAAATACTATTTCTTATTATAATTTAAGCTCGTGGCTCTATTCTAAGAAGATTATGCAATAATTCAAAATACAAATTCAAATTACTCGGACGAGTTGCTGAGAAGTCACAGAAACTTTATATCACAAAAACTGTTGAATACTTCGTCACCTGCTCCCTTGAAGGTAGTGGTCGTTGTAAGAGTGCATCGATACTCAAAGAATATTTCAAATTGACTAATTGCTGCAGAGCTTTTCAGTTTTGTTTTTGAAAAATGAATTCGCAGGAAACTATCTTGGGCAGTTCCGTGTATCTTTTGAAATATTGAAATATACCGTCGTTATTTTTAGAAATAAAAGAGCATAAAGAAATACCTGTACATCAAATGAATTGAGAAATGTGACGTTGGAAAAATGATACAGAATTAAGAAGCCACTAATGAAACTGAGGAGGTTTGACAATTCTAGTACATTGAAAATTACAATGCATTTATCCTCAAATATTCAGTTAATTTTTCAATTTTTTAAAGAATCTGTCATGGGAAACTATCAACCGTCACAAATAAATCTGTTAAATCGAATAATCGGCGGGACGTTCAAATTTTGAGATTTAAGGATTTCAGGAAACATTAAGTACCTTTTATCTCCACCTTTTCACGAGGGTTCAGTAATTTCTTCAAAAGGAAAAACCACATTCGCGAATTGAGAAAATAAATGCTGCATTAAATCCTCTCCGATATATTTTAGCCCTCAGCTAAAAGTTAGGAGTTTCGTTTCCACGAAAACACATGACTAACACAAGAAGTTCCTGATTTTTTTAAGCTAACCATCTCTATGTTTACTCATCTCAGCAATAACAACTTTGTGTAAGGAGAGAAGATGCCCATAAGCTGAAAACCCGCCGATATTTGTATGATGTGCAGATATTTGAAAGAATGAGCCAGCCAGTAGTGATACAAGCATAAAGAAGGAGAGACACATCGTCACGGAAAAAAATAACCTATGAAGTGGAATTAGTCTTTCTAACACTTCGAAGCCTTCTTCCCTGGAAGCCTTTTGATTTTGAATTTAAATGCAACAAGCGTAAGACAATTAGAATTGCATAGGTAAGAACCAAATAAGGAATAACACAGAGTGCGATATTTTTCGGATATATTATAACTGAATGAAATGTGGACGCGAGGTAAAGGAATTACCTTGACTTGAATTATCAGAGTAGCCAATGAAATATGTCAGCGCAACAAACAAGTCAAGGAATAATGAAGAATGTCAGAGAACAATGAAGAGTGGCAGGTAACTCGGAGGAAACCTTATTAAGCTACTAAACACCAATTCTCGGTTGATGATGGAGAAGAAAGAATGGATGACTGAATCTACCTATCTTAAGATTGACATACTAAACGGTGACGTTAGTTACTGACACTGTTTGCGAAAAAGTTGACACTGAATGGCGATAAGTGTAATTTACATAGTGTAAATTTTGCGCCCCCAACAATCACACCGCCCGTGTTACCTTATGTATCAATTCATTGTGAAAATGACTTTAACACACTTGGTTATTGACTACTACTTCTACGATTAGACAAAGGGTGGGGCAATAAATTTGCACTTAGCGCGATCAAGTTTTTGTTTTCTGTGGGTTACAAAACCTTTGGATCCACTGAACTGACTTCCTTCTGCGCTATCCATAAAGATTCATTCTTTAGCTTAAGTACATTCCTCCTTGGAAATCATTGACATTACGACATCCAGGAACCCTCTGCTTGGAAAGATTTTTTTAATGAACAATAAATAGTGAAACATTTTTGAATTCTGAATTAATAAAGATGGAGTAGAAATAAACGGAGGAAAAATTTCAATTAGGTGAATCCTTTAAGCTTTCCGAGAGACAAGGTGCAGTGGAAGGCTTAAGCAGAGGAGAGAGGGATCAGTACTGGGAAGTGGAATAAGATGCCGTCAGTGTGGAGGGACTCATAGAAAAAAGGGAGCAGCCCCTCCGGAATACATTAAACTTACCGAGATTCCTATCGGTTTGCGAGAGATTCTTCATTTCAAATTCAGCTGCTGCTGCTCTCCCGGCATCGGGCCTCTTGGTTGATCTGAGAACGTTTCCTTCGAAACAGATAGTCTCTTGCGGTAGACAAAAATAAAAAGAAGAGATACTGCAATCCTGAAATCAGAAGAGACTTAATGAATACAAGCTCTAATTTGACAACCCAAAACATTAAAGCCAGTCAAAATTTTTCATGAAAGTTCAAGATTGAAAAAAAACGACAAATGCAAGTCTATTTGAAACCTATTTCTCAGTACTTAGATCATTCAACTCCTCCTGTAAGCACATTTTCGTTGAATGAGGTTTCATGTATTTTTGTCGAGGAAAATAAATTGCAAAGAAAAACAATTCATAATAGAATGTGGAGGAAATGCAATGCATTTTACGTGATAGATTTGAAGATGCGTGTAAAAAGAGAGAGAAAGATTGTCACGTAGGATTCTTTGCCAAATATACGAATATTCATTTGGGCAAACGTTGCTCTTTATATTCGACGGTCTTAACTTGGGTACCAACTCTCTCAAGGTGATGGATGTACCTATTGCACTGTGGTTTTTTTAAAATATGGATGGATGCACTTAAAAGGATATTTGCACTCTGTAAATAGTTAGATGACCTAAGTGGCGACAAAGGAACAAAAAAAACAGCTGGTCGCAATTTTTAAGGTGGAGCACAAAAATAGCACAGAAGCACAGAAGAAGGATGTGTTTCAAATCGTTTCCACTAGAGGTTGGGTTTGTTGGTTAGTTTAGTTTTTTTGGGCAGGCTACCGACGGCTAAGGTCATTTGCGCAATTATGGGTGGAGAGAAACCCTGTGTCGTTATTAGCCTACTCTTGTCGAAATGAGCCAAGGGGTCCGCAGTTTATCGTCCCATCCGACGGACGTCGTACTCACTCAAAGTGCTTTCCACAAAGCACCTCAAATAGGGATCAGGATACCACTGAAACATATGTGTTTCTCCAGGATTTGAACCCGGGCCTTCACGGTGGGAAGCCCGTACGTTAGCCTTCGTTCCATACCGATCCCGGTTTGATGGTGATGTTGGTAGAATTGTATCTAATAGCTATTTACTTTTTAGGACGATTCTACAGAAAATTAGGATGCTCTAATGAGATTTAATATCAAGTAAAAACCACTAAGCACGGAAGGACCTTGGATAATCACAAAGAGGACATAACATAGTTCAGCAACATCTCTTAGGATCAAATCTCCTACCCCAATGTGAATGAAGTTTTTCAATGAATGAAAATTATTTTAAAATAAAATAAAATTATTCTAACTTAAAAATTAATCAATTGAAAATTGTAGGCTTAAAAGATGCGACCAGAGAAGGCCGGTCCGAATAATGAGGGTTAGTGAGTGTACAGAAGAAGCGATTGCCATTAGAAATTTTATTACAGTTATGACAACATGAATTAAGCAAATAAAATATATGACGAAGTTTAATATGTTATGAAAGATTTGTTGCAAAATAAAGTCGTTCAGTTCATATTCCCTAGAGAAAAAACATATTAATATTCAACTACGTATTTATTGGAGTGATGTAGTTCTTTCTTAATTCTCGTTTCAATTAATTTACATCTTTATATATGGATGAGCCAAATCCGTATCTAAATTATTATTAAAACATTTCCGAATTTAATTGGCCTGAATATTTCCAAATTTTTAATTTACACTTACTGAAAATATATGGGTAAAAAGGGAAGAGCATGAGCATACTATATTCCGAAGAAGTGTATAAGAGGTTTTCCAACTGAAGCCACCACACAAAGACCTATCTCGTAAGAACCAGGGTTTTAATACCAGATATCCAAATAGGCATTGCGCATAGCGCATTAGAATGAAACGTATGTCACAAATATGTATAAATTTCAACACAGTGATCAACCCGAAGGTCGGTTTAGTAGGTGATGGTAGAGCTCACCCATGTACCAAGCCCGACGGCGTGTGAATATTCACACATCAGGGTAGGGGGGCCAGTTCCTTTCCCTGTGCCGGTTATGGTTTCCCAGGAAGATCTGGTACCCGAAAAATCACATAACTTGGGTGGAGCTGCAGGTGAGCCAGAGTGCCTTGCCCGGGAATTGAACGCTCTGGTCAGTAGTCCAACGCTCTACCCACTAGACCACCGCGACCCAGTGTATAAGTGTATATATATATATATATGTTTATATATATCACAGTATTCGACAATTATCTTTCTTTTCAATGGAAATTAAAGGTAAGATGGGAGAAATACCATGCAGGTTATGTAATTTATTTGGCCAGGATATCTTTGGTAAAACGAGTACTACGGTATTACTCGTACTTTCTCACTTAACATATTACATAAATGATACTCGATTAATTTCAAGAAATATTCCTACAAAGCCGACGTATTTTCCTTGAACGATTGTTATTAAATGAAAAAAATTGAATTAGACTAAATAAATTAGATTAAATTTGTTGGTAGACTAATGAACATACAGCGTACATTATTTCATTTACATTTGAAAAGGATTCACATCATGTTCAGTACAAAAACCAAGTTGACAGATATTATTGCTTCAGGTTCATTTTTCCTTAAAAACAAGTTTATGAACGCAAAAATGTGGTTTATAATTGATTCCTACCTTCCTGACTAACTTTATGCTTCCTTTCCTTGTTGTCTCTTCCCACTAGAAATAAATCAATACCCTAAGAATACGAAATCATTTTCATTTTATTTTTTTATATACTGCTAGAGGATGGTGGTTGCTTTTGAGGCATTAATTTAGAATAAAACCTTGAGATTAATTTAATCTAAGGATTGCCAAGGAAGGAAATACATTCGATATTAGAACAAATATCAGGATATAATTATACTATTGTCTACATTTGATTCTAACTGATTGTTCTAGATGTTACCACATACATTTTTCCTCTCGTTTTTATTCATATAAAATATTTGATAAAAATGCTAATTTTAATTTTCATACATATAGGGAGGTAATTGCAGGAAATTTTACTCCACAGTAGTCAGGGTAAAAGGAAAAGTGGGGCATAGCGGATGCAGTTTAAATTTAGGAAAGGTTTAATTGGCTGGAAATTCTATCTACTATTTATGTAATTTTGGGCTATAGCAGCTATAGTTTGAACTTTTTTATTGACTTAATCGCTTGGAAATTTCATCAACTATTTTGCTGGATTGTAAGCCGAAATAGAGCAATACCAAACGAACCATGAAGTTTTTTGAAGTGGATTGTGGGTTTAACTAAAATCCTTTAGTAGTAATCACAGCAAGCACTCATGTACGTCATAATGATTTCTAGCCCAGCAATACCCCTTTTGGATGGATAATTTAATGAAGGATTTCACATTATATATTCAACTATTACAGTCTACTATTAACAATGATAATAATGGCCACATTTGCAAACACCCAAGCCCTAGGTGGAGGAAAACCCACCCAGGCGGGAATCGAACCCCCGACCCTTGGAATAGCAGGACGGAACGAGGACGTTACCCCGCCACCACCGGGGTCGGCGATGTGTGCATATATATTACACACAAATACACACACACACACATATATATTTTTTTTCAAAAACAGGGTGGGTTCCAAAAGTAATTAAATTAAATTAAATTGCGGTCGAAGTGGGATCGAACAACTTGGAGTACGATAGGTGTGGGTGTAAGCTTTGCCACGAAATCGATCTCAATGCTCTGTAAACTGTGGAAGCGGTAGGACGTCAGTTATTGTAAATCTCTGTGCGCCGATTGTGTCAAGAATAAAATGGGATCCAACTTCGAGCAACATTACGCGATAACTAAATTTTGTGCTAAACTGAAAAAATCTCTTGAGGAGACTAACAAAATGATTCGTGAGGCTTATGGGGACTCTGCTTTGTCCTACTAACAAATTTTGAGGTGGTTAAAGGTTTTTAAGGAGAGTCTAAGGAAGGAGAGAGAAGAGGAGTCTTGGTCCTAATTGGCGAAAAACTTTAATAATCTATTTTCACAATCTTCTCTTGATCGCAATTTCTTATCACTCAGGAAGTTTTGAAATACGAGAAAAAGGTGGTAATCGCTTGGTGCCAGGTCCGGACTATATGGTGGACGCATTGTAATCTCCCAACCAAGCTCTCGGAGTTTATGGCGAGTCACTACAGACGTGTGTGGCCTTGCGTTGTCCTGATGAAATACAACAACTCTTCTGTTGACCAACGCTGGCCGTTTCTGGTCAATCGCTAGCTTCAAACGGTCCAGCTGTTGACAGTAGAGATCTGAATTTAGCGTTTGGCCATACGGAAGCAACTCATAATAAATGATTCCTTTTAATTCCCAACAAATACACAGTAGGACCTTCCTGGCCGTTAGTCCTGGTTTGGCCAACGTTTGAGCTACTTCACCACGATCGTTTTCGCACAATATTATCTTATGTGACCCATTTCTCATCCCCAGTCACCATCCGGTTAAGGAATGGGTCGAGTTCATTCCGTTTGACCAAGGCTTTGCAGATGGAAATTCGATTCATCATGTTTCTTGGTGTTAATTGGTGTAGCACCCAAACATAGAGCTATAGAGCTTCTTGTCTAATCGAGCTTTGCCCAAATGATTTTAAACTGTTTTATGGTCGATCTTTCGCTCCTGGGCGATGCTAAGACTACTAACATACCGGTCAACTTCGACTATTTCTGTGATTTTATCGACATTTTCAACGACGGGCCTGCCTGTGCGAGGTGCATCTTTTGCATCAAAAATGCCTGAACGGAATCGACGAAACCAAAATGGCGTAATTGGGTGTTACAGTATCGGCACCATAAACAACATTCACAATTTCAGTGGCCTGGCTTGGATTTTCGCCTTTCTCAAAGGAAAACTGTAAAATAATACCGAATTTTCTCTTTGATGACTTCTATTGTTAACACTCTAACTCACAACTAAATGGAACAAAGAAAAAACAGCAAAAGAATTTTTTTGGTGTGAAATTTCAACTTGAAAACAAGCATAAATTTGAAATTTTTCGATCGATACTTTACGAAATATCGATCACTACAAAAATATATACATATATCTTATACCTGTATTTCTATGTTTGAATGAATATTTGTGCGCCGTATGGCGGGACTTTGTATTTCAATGTATATATATATATATATATATATATATATTTATATATGTATGTATATTCTATGTATGTGTTTTTATTATATATATATGTATTGGAGTATTATATATTATATTATTATATATATTATCGTATTATATATTATTGATGTAGATTAGGTTGCTGGATTGGGTTTCGTTTGGAGTTAGAAAATGTTTATTTGATAGTTGTGTCCATCCACAAACCTACCTTAACCGGTAGATTACCTAATAATAATCGTATATATTATAAAAATTATATAAACCACAAACAAACAGTTGGTGATGGTAGAGCTCACCCATATACCAAGCCTGACGGCGTGTGAATATTCACACACCAGGGTAGGGGGGCCAGTTCCTTTCCCTGTGCCGGTTATGGTTTCCCAGGAAGATCTTCTGGTACCCGAAAAATCAACTAGCTTGGGTGGAGCTGCCGGTGCCCAGAGTGCCTTGCCCGGGAACCCGGGACCCTCCGGTCAGTAGTCCGTTTGAATGAATATATAGAATATATATATATATATATATATATATATATATATATATATATATATATATATATATATATATATATATATTCATGCACACACATACCATCACATCAAATTGGATGAGAAAGGAAAAACTTGCAATACAAACACATTATTAGAGACAAGATTGGTGCTAATCAGAGCACTATTTGCAGCACGGGAAACCAAGAAGTCTTGGAGGTATTTGAAATCATGAGGATAAAACCGAAAATGATTAGGGGAGGATCTGAAAAGATCCATACCATCCAGGAGCAAAAACAGTCGCCTAACCACCCAAGGATACTAGATAGAAGTTGAACGGAAGAACGAGCAAGAGACAAAATTTGGGAAAATCTTTTGAGCATAACGAGTGAAACTTTCTCCTCGAGAAATTGTTTAAGGGGGGGGGGATGAGAAGCTGCAGGGATGTGAAGATGGATGTCGTGGGACGTAAAAGTGAAAGGATGGTAAAACAAACCAGAAGCAACTCACCCGCCGTAACAGGAAGGGATGAAGAGGAGGGAAGGGAGGGAGAGGAGAGAAAGGAGGGAGGGGGGGAATAGAGAGAGGAGTGATAGAGATAGAGGGTGGAATAGAAGGAGAGGGAGGAAGTGAGGGGTGAGCCAACGTAAAAAAAGAGATCGGTGGGACTTGGAAGTAAGGGATGGAGGCAGGTAAAAAAATATGAGCCAACGTATTCACAATTCCTTTGTTCGAGCCCTCTGTTTATATTTCCCCCATTCACTCCAATGCAAACACTATGGCCTTAGCTCGGAGGAAAAAAAATAATAGGGGCGCGCTCAGAGACCAACTCACCCAAAGAGAGGCGAGGTGGTGAAAGAGAGGGGTGTGGAGGGGATGGCGAGGAGGGGGTTGTTGGGTGGGAGCAGTGTGAGCGGGGGAAGGAAGGTGGCGAAAGAGATGATGGTGGAGGGGATTGGAACGCCGGAGTAAGCGGGGGAGGATGGGGACCAAGGGGTTCTTTGAAGGGCGTGGAGGAGGGCAGCGAGTGAAAGGGAAATCACACGACGAGTGGGTTCATAACTCTGAAGCTTCGGCGGGAGGGGAGGAATGGCACCCACGGCTGGGGAGAGACTGGAGGGGAAGCCATGCAGAGGAGGAGCTGTCACACACTTGCGAGGAATGGAGGGCGCGAGGCAGTGTGTCAGGGGCGAGATGCGAACTCGGGG
Source organism: Hetaerina titia (assembly GCA_037158775.1). Lineage (NCBI taxonomy): Eukaryota > Metazoa > Arthropoda > Insecta > Odonata > Calopterygidae > Hetaerina > Hetaerina titia. The sequence goes on along the minus strand of CM073768.1, from coordinate 81,168,426 downwards.
CATCGTGAGGCGGAGTGAGTAGTGGGTGGCGGCCCGCACAGAAATCCTCCTCCTTCCCCTTCGACGATTCAAAGTGAGACGAGACCGGGGGAGAAGAGTTTATTTTTGTGGCTCAAGGGCGCATGCTCCTTTCATTGCACCAGTGAATCATGGGTGATTGTATTGGCAGATGGACCTCGCCAGCTGCACGGAGCCAATGGCATGTTTGCTCAACCGTGCTTTTTATGACGCTCTGCTTGACATTGATTTCGTTTTTGAGGACGCTGTGGGAATGGAGATCCTAGGGAGTGCTGCGGTAGGATTGTCTCCTCCTCCGACCGCTCTTTCTCTTGAACTAGGGCGGGGAACGTGCTAGATCGATCGGTAAATTAAATATCATCTCTTATCTTCTCCAGACAAAAATTAAGCCTTTTATACGTCGATTTTGATGATTACTACGCGATTTAGGATGCGAAACCCTCATAATATTAAAAAAATATCCATGCATCGTCATGGTAACGACTTGTAAGGTGATTGAATGATTAAATACCTTTCGAACCCTATTGGCTAACTTGGATTAATGATTGGCTTACAGAGAACTCTCACTCACGCCTGGGGTTCTATTACGAACTAAATGTCTGACAGGCATCAAATAAAATAAGGACTCCAATGCTGTAGTATTTATATCGCAAACATCACTGATCAGCTCCTTCAAGTCAAAGGCGAGAGCTGCGAAAATAAATTAAAACAAGATCTTTCACTCGAACCGTATTGGTTAAAAGGTTCGACCTTGCAAAACAGAAAGACGCCGTTGGTACGATGATACTCGCGCTGCTTCGTTGGATTTTGGGTTATTAGCTGTTACCATTTCGTTTGGGGATCAGGCTTTGAGTATGGCGAATTTGAATTGTGATGCTTAATTATGTTATTTTATGGCAAAGGGCAGATTGTGAGTTAGAACGTGCATGAGCTATCTTTCATATCAACCGCACAATCGATGAAAGAGATATGAAATCATTGTTAACGTTCACTGGTTTCCATAGAGCATTTTATTTAAGCATGGCAAAAAAATTCATCAAAGCATAGTCTGCGGTTGTAACGCAAAATCATCAAAGGCACGACATCTAACAGAGAAAACATCAGAAAATCATAGATATCTCCAATTATTCAGATAAAGGATCGCGGACGATTTAACTAAAAAATTTTTCCTAATGCCATTCACGGAAACCACTCAATCGCTGAGCAACCAGCATTGAAACAGCCCGAAAGATAAAAACATTATTTTCTTTAAATCAGCAAAAATTTTGAGCGGGATTTTTCCTTAAAATGAAGTAAATATTCAGATGGTAGGAAAAGGAATTAAGGGGTCCGTCCCTCCATTTTTTATCGAATTGATCCAGGAGGAAGGGCATTGAATTTCCATCCATGATAAATTTGACTAACTTCAGTGTCGTTCTTGCAAGCTTTGGGCCTGACTGGCAGCAAATTTTTGAAGGATATTAAGGCGCACTTAGGGATGAAAGTCGATAAAGGACGAGGTTTATGAGAGAGGTGAAAGCTTTTTTAAGGTAGACAGATAAGTGGTTGAACATTTATATGGAGAACTCGTAGTAAAAAAAACTACCACAGAAATGAAGAGAGGTTAGCATTGCCGATTTAATTTGTAATGATAACGTCCATTATGTAGAATTGAATTATTGTCGATCATTGGGTTCTCCATTTTCTGTACGCATATATTTCAAGATGTTGTCCGAAAGTGATTTCATGCAAAGCATTGGTCACACGGGAATAATTTTATCGCTGAAGGCTGACGTAATTGGCTCGAGATAGAAGCAAAAGCGACCTACAAGTGACGCTTTAACTAACAAGCATTGCTGCACATTCCCTGTTAGGTGTCCCTAGCTTATCTACTCAAAGGTTAAGATAGTACATGCTATTCTCAACTCTCCAAAACGAATCTGAAATATTTTAATTTCAACAAATTTATTGAGTAGCGGTAGGACGCCTTTCAATACCCTGCGACGTACTCTTGTACTAAGCGACTTGAATTAATGAATATGCTCTCTATAAAATTGTGAAAATACTAAGTTACTTTTATTATTGCTATGGATATGGTTGTTATGGAGAAGAAAAGCTTCCAGTATATCTGGTATCATTCTATTAATTTTATTCCGACTCAATCAGGACTTCTTAGGATTTCAATACTTCGGTTGAGATATCATGTGTGAAGTTATCTGAAGCTGTCCTTGAGTTTCCTTTTCCCTTCTTTCCCCGATAAATTCTATATTTTATTTCTTATTTAAAATCCTATACACAAGAATACTCCACTTGATCACCCGTTCCACATGAAAATAATTATAAAAAGCATAAAAATTCATTTAGAATCAAGAAAAATATATTTTTTTTGGATTTCGAGGTCAGTCATTGCGAAAAGTCCGCTTAACATGGGAGCTTTCATCGCTACGCAAGAATTGCGTCAGGAATTGTTCACCGCTATCATAATAACATTAGCGTCGTGGGTACGTAAGGTCGGTTATAAGATCGCTCATCGATTAAGTCATATGCTGACTACGCCTTAAATCCGAGGGTAAATTTCTGTAAGTTGACGCCATCGAATCGACGGCGAGGTAGGAAGGCATTGGCAAGAACTTCACTCAACCCTCGGAGTGGACGAGAAAATGTGTGTGGGAGAGTGAGGGAAAATGAAGAGAGAAGGAGGTAGGAGACTTGAGAGGAGAACAAGAGGATTGGCAGGAGTCTGAAGGGGGTTAGTTTAAATAGGAAGGAATGGGGACGGAGCAAGCAGGAAGGACAAAAGATATAGCGGAGGGATAGGAATGGGAAGGGAGGTGGCTATTGGACAAAGGAAGTTAGGGGTAGGAATTGTGGGGTGAGGGTAGAAAATGGGAGAAGGAAGAAGTGAGGTGTCGAGACCTGTGTTTGTGCACTGAAAGTATGGTCGGATGAAGGGAGGAGGGTGGGCGGGAAACGGTGCAGGGGGACTGAGAGGAAATGGGCGTACTTACGGAGGAAATACAAAGCTAGTAATGGCTTCCTTGCTCTCAGATCCATGTATAATGGAGGTGTAGTATTAAACCCATCACCTGAGCATTAAATTGCTAAGGTTTACTTCCGACGGCCTGTATAATCACGGGGAGGTCACCTTTACTTTGGGGTAGTACATAGGAATGGAAACTCAAGGAATTCCAGCCACCACATTCAAAGCGCCCGAGTGAACAGCAGGCTTCGGGAAGCCTTTGTTCTTTAGTTTGACGCGGTTTTAAGGCATCAATTAACAACCTATACGCAGAGAGAGGATTTTCAAGGAATATCTTTCGCAAGGTAAAATCATATCATGTGAGAAATCTTAGTTTATTGGAATTCTTGGAAGTGCTATAATTCTATCTCTATTTTTCTTCATAGAAATTCGCTTTGAGGAGCGTCAAAATTACGAAATAAAATATGAGCATCAGAGGGCGAGAAATAAACCATTTTAGTGAGATCGGAAATGGAAATTCCATGGAGAGATTTGTAGAAGGGTACAAATAACTTTTATGAAAGAAAATCAAGTCAATAGATTTTCAAGATGAGCCATTTTGAACTTCCATGCAAATATTTCTTAATTACTCGTATTGCCACTTTGTCCTCAAAAAGTGTGTGATTTGTGTCGTCGTGTATTATTCGGAGTAATTAATGTTAGCACTTATGCGTGGGGCGGGCAAGATTTGTTGATTCTGACTAACTTGTGGATTGAGAGCTTCAGTTCCATCCTCGAATAATACTAACCTGATTAATTTGAATCTCTATTTTGTTATGCGACTGTCTCAGCGACTTTATCTGATAGAGAAATTTAAAACTATCCATAACACTCCTGGTGTGCACTAGAGCATCTACTGACAGAGCTTTGAAAAGACATATTTCCGCAAATTGAATTTAAGTTACTATTTATGTACCAATGATGGAGACGTTTAGAGTATCGTAGATGAAATGAACCATTTTTTAGGCTCTTGAAGGATTTATCTATGAAAGTCTAGTGTTTTAATGAGAAATATTTATTATATTTGTATAAAGCTATAAAATCCTAGAAATAATGCAAAAATAGGCTTGAATAATAAACAATTCTCTGGAGAAAAACCTACTGGAGAGAAATTCGCGAATTGGAATAAAAATGAATTTTAATTCACCCCAAAAATATGTTTCAATAAATAAATAAAATTGACCATCATTATGTTTACCTAAATATATGGTTATCCGTAACGAATTAAATTACGCAGTATCTGTAGCTCACTTCTTTTGGAATCAATGATTAAGAGACTCCGCATAAATATGTTTCCTCTGCATGCGGGTAATATTTGTCACTGAGGAAACACTAGACAGTTTAAAGGACCAGAAAGTAGAACAACTTTTTGAAGTTGAATAAAATATGTTTTTCGAATTTAAATCTCTTTTACAGTGTAAGTCAATGGGATACAAATTACGTATCTAATCCGTGCAAAGTATCCGTACTAACTACATCAGTCCATCGTGTACATAAAAGGACTTTAATACTCCTTGCCCCGCCTCCATATTCAGCTTATGTATATATTGCCATATTGCTATTTTTCCGTTATTTCACGGCCCGTGAGACCTTTTCACTCGAGGAAACGCAATCATCAATGCCGTCGTGGCTTACAATGTGGAAACTTTGAGCACGCTAACCTCTTGACAATGCCTTCTTCTCCATAGGGAACTGGCAATGCTTTAATAATGAAGAAATATTCATAAAACAAACTTTTCAGAAAAAATAAACAACAATTAATGTTTCGGATTTTAGCTTCGTTTTTTTTATCCAGTTGGGAGATTAATGCAGTCAGTCTAGAATGCCTTTTAATTACAGAGGGCGAAGCCCTTTTTTCTCATTGAGAGGACGTTGCACGCACATTTCGGCCGAGCGACACGAGAGAATATAAAGAGGGAGGGAGACAGAAGGGTGGGGACGGAGGAAGGAAGCGATGAAGTCATGCAAGTTTGCGGCCAAGGGAAAACGAGAGGGGGTGAAAGAGGTAGGTGTAGGAGGGGGAGAAAGAGAAGGAACGGTTCTCGGTAGTGCACTCAATGGGAGAGAGAGTGAGAGGAAGAATGCGGCAGAGAGAGAGGGAGAGTGAATGTGGGAGATTGAATATGGGAGAGAGAATATGGGAGAGAGAATGTGGGAGAGAGAATGTGGGAGAGAGAATGTAGGAGATAGAATATGGGAGAGAGAATATGGGAGAGAGAATATGGGAGAGGGAATATGGGAGAGAGAATATGGGAGAGAGGATATGGGAGAGGGAATATGGGAGAGAGAATATGGGAGAGGGAATATGGGAGAAAGGATATGGGAGAGATAATATGGGAGAGGGTGAGGATAAGAACGAAGAAGAGGATAGATTGAGAGAATTGGAGCGAGAAAGAGAGTGGGAAGGAGAGAGAGAGAGTAGGGGAGGGAGCGAGCAGGACCCATTCGGATGAACTTAACAATATGTGTTGGCGTGACAACTTTTCTCAAAATTTGACGTCGCGTGCTTCGATCCAGGACCGCGATGCTCAGGAGGCAGGCGTTCGCACTCCCTTCAGATTGAACCATTATTTCCCACTGTTCTGAGCGACGTGGCATGAAGCGGATGCCTTTTTCCCACCCATGCAGGTGCCGGTCTAATCGCGTCACTGCATACCAAGTCGTGGTGCTCCTCGCCAAGCGAATGATCGTGAACTACCCTAGAAAACATCCAGAGGTCTAGTCCGGGAGAGAAAAAAGACCCAGAGCATACTATTTAGATGATGCAAGACAAAACAACTGATTCGAGCAGTCCTTGGACAGTCTCCCGTGTACGCGTAGTGAGCCATTATCAAGATTACCTTCATATTAATGCTTCCATCCGCGTTCATCTTCTCTTCCCCTGCGATTGGGAGGCTTTTTTTCCAGTGACGCGTAAGCGGCATGGACGGAGAAGTCACTCTAATCACAGATAGTTGCTTCCATTTTAATGCCCTTATATTGTGTCAAAATGCTCGCAAGTAGGTACCGTGTAGGAAAAATGACACAAATAGCAAAACAAAAGAATATGGACAAAAAAATGGCTTTTTACTTGAGAACAAGAAGTACCAATAGTCATTATCTTGATATGTTTATCGTTTGACACGTGTGATAAAATAATTGAGGGGCTCAGAAGAAAGCTGAATCGAATGGCCTTTGGTGAATTTCGAAGTGGTTATAAATGATAATGGCATAATCTAAAAATGTACATTAAAAATCATATATATAAAAAAATAAATGGACGTAAAACGGCACTCACGGCACATAAACGGTAGATTACCTAATAATAATAATAATATATATATATATATATATTCATTCAAACAGAACCACATGTCCTGTTTTCGCCTTTTATGTGTTTTCCTATCCCCTTTCCTTATACCTATTTCTATGTTTGAATGAATATTTGTGCGCCGTATGGCGGGACTTCGTATTTGAATACATATATATATATATATATATGTATTTGAATACATATATATATATATGTCGTGGTGGAAGGGCTTGTGTGTTCCGATGACCCCTAGAGCTGTGCTGGCGGGAGTAATAATAATTACTCCTGGAAGGGTCACCCATGCCAGATAGGTCGAAGGTTAGGAGCCAGACGAAAGGTAGTCCACGCAGCGTCTGTTCCTCAGTGAGGCGGCTGCAATGGCGTCTGACCCCAGTGGGGCGGCCATTAAGTGATGGTGTCACGTTAAAAACACTATTGAGGAAGGCAACGGGAAACCACCTCAATTATCATTCCCAAGAAAATATGATGGACGCAAAACAGAAATTGAGTCCTGGCAACTGCGGGACTCGGCCCAAGGGGCCGTGTGTCGTGCCCGGCAGCGGGGGAGGCAAGGCTTCCGCGGTCGTCATCCCACGAAATCCTTGCGGGGGAGAAATAACAGCAACAGGACAGAAGATGCAGAAGAAGACGAAAGTAGTTAGAATAGGAACCTGGAACGTCAGGACAATGTTGAGGAGAGGCAAATTAGAAAATATTAAGCGAGAGATGGAAAGAGGTAACATAGATGTTTTAGGCCTCTGCGAGGTGAGATGGAAGGATAGCGGGGATTACTGGAGTGACAATTATAGAGTAATATACAGCGGCGGGGACGAGAGCCAACGAGGGGTTGCCGTAATTTTAAATAAAGGGGTAGGAAGAGCGTAGTCAACATAGAGCAAGCGACAGATAGAATTTTACTCGTAGAGATTAAAGCAGAGCCGACGAACTTGGTCATTATTCAGGTATACATGCCACCGAGCAACCACAAGGAGGAAGAAGTCGATAGGATGTATGATGAGTTAGAGGATATCATCGCGAGTGTTCCTGCAGGGAAACATTTGATAGTGATGGGGGATTGGAATGCGACGGTAGGCGAAGGAAGAGATGGTGGTGAGGTGGGGGACTATGGGTTAGGCACGAGGAATGAACGCGGGGAGAAAGCAATTGAATTCTGCAGGAGACAGGGGTTAGTCATCACTAACACATGGTTTAGACACCACAAAAGGCGTAGGTATACATGGAAAATGCCAGGTGACTCAGAAAGGTATCAGTTAGATTATATTATGGTTAGGCACAGGTTTAGGAACAGTGTGATAAATTCGCACAGTTTCCCAGGAGCGGATGCGGACTCTGACCACAATTTAGTTGTTATGAAATGTAATGTTCGTTTCAAGAAGATAAGGCAAGGGCGGCGGGCTAAAAAATGGAATTTAGAAGCAGTAAATGAATTAACGAGGAAGGAGTATCAGGAGGTTGTAGAGAAAATGATGGATGACGGTAAAGAACTGAGTACTATCGAAGAAAAATGGGAATGTATCAAGAAAGGGATATTGGAAGCCGCTAAAGACACTATAGGAACCGTTAACGGGAAAAGGATAAGGAAACCATGGGTAACGGATGAGATGATTGCAAAGATGGATGAGAGAAGAAGATGGAAAAATGTAAACACAGAGTTAGGCAAAATGAAGTACAAAGAGTTAAACAATAAATTGAGAAGGGCCACAAATAAAGCAAAAGAAGAATGGTGGAAAACGCAATGCGAGGATATGGAAAGTTTACAGAAGAAGGGTGAAATTGGTGCTCTATACAGCAAGGTTAAGTTATTATCGGGAAGTAAGAAGGCAAGATGTGTGCTAACAGTTAAAGATAAATGGGGTAAGATAATAGTTGAACCAGGAAAAATCCAAGAGAGATGGAAGGAATATATAGAAACACTGTATGGTAAAGAACTTAGGCCGACAAGGTTAGACATAGAAGAGGAACATGACGTAGAAGAAGATAGCTTAGGTCCAGGCATACTCGACAATGAAATAGAAAGGGCATTAAAGGAGATGAAAGCAAATAAGGCTGTGGGGGTGGACAATATTCCTGTAGAAATGTTGAAATGGTTAGGGAAAGGTGGGAAGAAGGCCATATATGGACTGATTCGTAGTATCTATGAGGAAGGAATCTGGCCGGAAGATTTTGTGAGATCGGTGTTAGTTCCTATTCCAAAAAAGGCAAAGGCTTCGTCATGTGAGGATTACAGAACAATAAGTTTGATATCCCACGCAGCTAAAGTTATTCTCAGGATCATCAACAAAAGGATAGAGAGTAAGGCAAATGATTACTTAGGGGATGATCAGTTTGGGTTCAGGAAAGGAAGAGGTACGCGTGATGCCATTGCAGTTATGAGATCACTAGTCGAGAGGAATATAGAATACAATCAGGACGTTTTTGCCTGTTTTGTAGATTTCGAAAAAGCGTTTGATAGAGTGAATTGGGAAAAATTAATGCGTGTATTGCAGAAAATAGGAATGGATTGGAGGGACAGGAGACTGATCCGCAACCTGTACATGTCTCAGACTGCTCAGGTGCGAGTAGGGAACGGAGAGTCCGGATGGGCAGTGTTAGGAAGAGGTGTAAGGCAGGGTTGCTCATTGTCACCGGTACTGTTCAACGTATATGTAGAGGAAATGATTAAAGAGGCATGGGAAGAACTGGAGGTAGGAATGAAAGTTGGAGGGGAATTCGTAAAATCGGTTAGGTTTGCTGATGACCAATCATTAGTTGCTCAGTCAGCCAAGGGGTTGCAAGCATTGTTGAGTGAATTGGAGGTTCAGTGCGATAAATATGGGATGAGAATCAATATTAATAAAACAAAGGTTATGCGATTTTCCAGAAAGAAAAAGGCTAAGCTAAATATTAAAATAGGCGGGGAAAAAATAGAGCAGGTAGAACAGTTTACATATCTCGGAAGTGTTTTGGACCAACACGGTCAAAGTGGTAGGGACGTAAGGAGAAGAATTGCGCTGGGCAAGGAGGCTTTCTCAAGGAGGAGGGAGTTGATGACGGGGACGTTGAGTAGGGATGTTAAGACAAGACTCGTAAAAACTCTGATATGGAGCGTAGCTATGTACGGCGCGGAAACGTGGTCGCTGAAGCAGGAGGATAGACGTAGATTGGAGGCTTTTGAAATGTGGGTGTGGAGAAGAATGGAAAAGGTGAAATGGACCGAAAGGAAAACAAATGAGGAAGTACTAGAAATGGTGGGGGAGGAGAGGGGTTTGTTGAGAGAAATCCTATGGAGGCAGGAAAAATGGATGAAGGGCGTATTGAGCTGTAGTGGAATGTTGAAGAGGGTAATAGAGGGAAGAATGTTGGGCAAGCGAGGTAAGGGTAGGAACAGGATAGGGATGTTGGACGAGATGAAGGGAGGAAAGGAGTACACCGAGATGAAGAGGGACCTGATATAGATTAGTTTGCTAGGTGGGGAGTCACAAAATGTTTGTTTGATAGTTGGGTCCATCCAAAAACCTACCTTACCCGGTAGATTACCTAAAAAAAAAAAAATATATATATATATATATATATATATATATATATATATATATATATATATATATATATATATATATATATATATATATATATATATATATATATGCCCGGCAGCGGGAGAGGCAAGGCTTCCGCGGTCGTCATCCCACGAAACCCTTGCGGGGAAGGAATAACTTCAGCAGGACAGAAGACTCAGAAGAAGGCGAAAGTAGTTAGAATAGGAACCTGGAACGTCAGGACAATGTTGAGGAGAGGCAAATTAGAAAATATTAAGCGAGAGATGGAAAGAGGTAACATAGATGTTTTAGGCCTCTGCGAGGTGAGATGGAAGGATAGCGGGGATTACTGGAGTGACAATTATAGAGTAATATACAGCGGCGGGGATGAGAGCCAACGAGGGGTTGCCGTAATTTTAAATAAAGGGGTAGGAAGAAGCGTAGTCAACATAGAGCAAGCGACAGATAGAATTTTACTCGTAGAGATTAAAGCAGAGCCGACGAACTTGGTCATTGTTCAGGTATACATGCCACCGAGCAACCACAAGGAGGAAGAAGTCGATAGGATGTATGATGAGTTAGAGGATATCATCGCGAGTGTTCCTGCAGGGAAACATTTGATAGTGATGGGGGATTGGAATGCGACGGTAGGCGAAGGAAGAGATGGTGGTGAGGTGGGGGACTATGGGTTAGGCACGAGGAATGAACGCGGGGAGAAAGCAATTGAATTCTGCAGGAGACAGGGGTTAGTCATCACTAACACATGGTTTAGACACCACAAAAGGCGTAGGTATACATGGAAAATGCCAGGTGACTCAGAAAGGTATCAGTTAGATTATATTATGGTTAGGCACAGGTTTAGGAACAGTGTGATAAATTCGCACAGTTTCCCAGGAGCGGATGCGGACTCTGACCACAATTTAGTTGTTATGAAATGTAATGTTCGTTTCAAGAAGATAAGGCAAGGGCGGCGGGTTAAAAAATGGAATTTAGAAGCAGTAAATGAATTAAAGAGGAAGGAGTATCAGGAGGCTGTAGAGAAAATGATGGATGACGGTAAAGAACTGAGTGCTATCGAAGAAAAATGGGAATGTATCAAGAAAGGGATATTGGCAGCCGCTAAAGACACTATAGGAACCGTTAACGGGAAAAGGATAAGGAAACCATGGGTAACGGATGAGATGATTGCGAAGATGGATGAGAGAAGAAGATGGAAAAATGTAAACACAGAGTTAGGCAAAATGAAGTACAAAGAGTTAAACAATAAATTGAGAAGGGCCACAAATAAAGCAAAAGAAGAATGGTGAAAAACGCAATGCGAGGATATGGAAAGTTTACAGAAGAAGGGTGAAATTGGTGCTCTATACAGCAAGGTTAAGTTATTATCGGGAAGTAAGAAGGCAAGATCTGTGATAACAGTTAAAGATAAATGGGGTAAGATAATAGTTGAACCAGGAGAAATCCAAGAGAGATGGAAGGAATATATAGAAACACTGTATGGTAAAGAACTTAGGCCGACAAAGTTAGACATAGAAAAGGAACATGACGTAGAAGAAGATAGCTTAGGCCCAGGCATACTCGACGATGAAATAGAAAGGGCATTAAAGGAGATGAAAGCAAATAAGGCTGTGGGGGTGGACAATATTCCTGTAGAAATGTTGAAATGGTTAGGGAAAGGTGGGAAAAAGGCCATATATGGACTGATTCGTAGTATCTATGAGGAAGGAATCTGGCCGGAAGATTTTGTGAGATCGGTGTTAGTTCCTATTCCAAAAAAGACAAAGGCTTCGTCATGTGAGTATTACAGAACAATAAGTTTGATATCCCACGCAGCTAAAGTTATTCTCAGGATCATCAACAAAAGGATAGAGAGTAAGGCAAATGATTACTTAAGGGATGATCAGCTTGGGTTCAGGAAAGGAAGAGGTACGCGTGATGCCATTGCAGTAATGAGATCATTAGTCGAGAGAAATATAGAATACAATCAGGACGTTTTTGCCTGTTTTGTAGATTTCGAAAAAGCGTTTGATAGAGTGAATTGGGAAAAATTAATGCGTGTATTGCAGAAAATAGGAATGGATTGGAGGGACAGGAGACTGATCCGCAACCTGTACATGTCTCAGACTGCTCAGGTGCGAGTGGGGAACGGAGAGTCTGGATGGGCAGTGTTAGGAAGAGGTGTAAGGCAGGGTTGCCCATTGTCACCGGTACTGTTCAACGTATATGTAGAGGAAATGATTAAAGAGGCATGGGAAGAACTGGAGGTAGGAATGAAAGTCGGAGGGGAACTCGTAAAATCGGTTAGGTTTGCTGATGACCAAGCATTAGTTGCTCAGTCAGCCAAGGGGTTGCAAGCATTGTTGAGTGAATTGGAGGTTCAGTGCGATAAATATGGGATGAGAATCAATATTAATAAAACAAAGGTTATGCGATTTTCCAGAAAGAAAAAGGCTAAGCTAAATATTAAAATAGGCGGGGAAAGAATAGAGCAGGTAGAGCAGTTTACATATCTCGGAAGTGTTTTGGACCAATACGGTCAAAGTGGTAGGGACGTAAGGAGAAGAATTGCGCTAGGCAAGGAGGCTTTCTCAAGGAGGAGGGAGTTGATGACGGGGACCTTGAGTAGGAATGTTAAGACAAGACTCGTAAAAACTCTGATATGGAGCGTAGCTATGTACGGCGCGGAAACGTGGTCGCTGAAGCAGGAGGATAGACGTAGATTGGAGGCTTTTGAAATGTGGGTGTGGAGAAGAATGGAGAAGGTGAAATGGACCGAAAGGAAAACAAATGAGGAAGTACTGGAAATGGTGGGTGAGGAGAGGGGTTTGTTGAGAGAAATCCTATGGAGGCGGGAAAAATGGATGAAAGGCGTATTGAGCGGTAGTGGAATGTTGAAGAGGGTAATAGAGGGGAGAATGTTGGGCAAGCGAGGTAAGGGTAGGAACAGGATAGGGATGTTGGACGGGATGAAGGGAGGAAAGAAGTACACCGAGATGAAGAGGGACCTGATATAGATTAGTTTGCTAGGTGGGGAGTCACAAAATGTTTATTTGATAGTTGTGTCCATCCAAAAACCTACCTTAACCGGTAGATTACCTAATAATAATATATATATATATATATATATATATATATATATATATATATATATATATATATATATATATATATATATATATATATAGATGATGCGGAAGTACTCACGAGAGCAATATAACTTTTGGACGGCACAATAGAACACAGAATAAAACAGATAACACGTAAAAGGACACTCACACTGTAGATGATTTAAGCTTTCGGCCTACTCCGAGGCCTTCTTCAGGTCAGACTCTGAAGAAGGCCTCGGAGTAGGCCGAAAGCTTAAATCATCTACAGTGTGAGTGTCCTTTTACGTGTTATCTGTTTTATTCTGTGTTCTATTGTGCCGTCCAAAAGTTATATATATTTTAGCTCCATTCACTACATTTACGTAATCATTAAAATAGTTCCATGATATTGTAACATATAGGTCCGATCTGACATCGTAAAATTACTGATCTGACATTGTAAAAAATAGTTTGAGGAAAAACTGCGAAAATAGTGTACGCTTTAATCAACCTCACGATTTTTACTTTTTTTTCAACATGTGGATAAAAATATAGTTTGGAGAGGAAAGTGAAATATTTAAAAATAAAAAAAAACTAATTCTTGCTGGATTTGCATTAACGTATCTTATGAGATATATCTACCAGAATTAATCCAGGAAAATCAATTTAAAATACTAATAATTTATTTTATCCCCTGAAATCCTTTCCAATATTTCCATAATCAACGGCAAATTTTTCCCTCCCCACTGCTTACACAGATAGTTGAGATACAAAAATGTAGTAACATTGAGGAACAATGAATATTTTTCTACTTGAGATGTTTTACTGAAATTGGTTCTCTGTAGACAGGTTTCAATGTCATTTAAGAAAATGTATGCCATCGACTTTTTTTTCCAACTTAGTCGAGTGGATTTCCTTGATCTCATCAAGCATATAATCATTAAATTAAAGAAAGATTTCCTCAAACCGATACAATTCATATATATTTCTCATTTGTCGTGTGATACCTCGGTCATCTTCAACCACTCCCGGTATTTTGTATTATCAGTGGTTGTCTACTTGCTTTAGAGCAGATTTTTAATGGACCCTGGGACTAAAAATTGCAATACTCCGGAGTCCTAACTAAAATATTACCAAATATCTCTAGACCCTATTCCAAATGTTACGATTACTCATTCTTTTCTTCTGAATTTTTAACCCCTCCCTTTATTTCATTCAAAATGTCTATTCTTTTCTTCCCTCCGCCCATGTTCCCTAATATTCTCCCCTATATTGCTATCTTTAGGATCCTATTGCCTATAACCTAATCGTTTGTTTGCCTTTCCATCAATTTTTTCTTTTTCCCTCGTTCTCCACACTCACATTTCAAAGGTCCCCGATTTATGCTCGTCCTCCTGCCTCAACGACCAAGCTGCTGAACCATACAAAACGATGCTCCACAGTTGTCTCTAGTTTTTTCTTTGCTACTTAATTTAAGGTACTTGTGATCAACCTCCACCTCTTTGTATACGCTTCTTTACTTTAGTAAATTTTTCTTTCAATGTCTTCACCAAACCACCCACTCTCATATGAAACACTTCCAAATTGAAAAACATTTTTACCTGTTCTAGTCCAACTTTCCAACTTAAACGTTATTTTCCTGACATTGTCACCTCAAAAATCCAAAACAAAAATACTCCTACGCGCAATTCCCTGGTCTATGAAGTATTTATTTGACCTCAAAATCACGTCTTCTCTCAGCTAATAGAAGCATATAGCGTACCTTTATTTGTGCATATTTGGCAATGTGAGACATTCGCTATAATCCATGAAAAATAACCTGAGTTAACAGTACTTAATTATCTTTTGTTCACAAATTTCCAGGAACTCCAGATTTCTCTTAGCCCTATTATGCTATTTATGCTCATCCCACACGTATGAATAGTTCAACTCTGCACCTTTGTAGGTTTTACAATGGTAAGAATCCACTACATAAACATAGATGATCTACTTCTTAGACCGGTCCAATACACCTTTGCGACCGACATTCTTCCCCATAAGAATTTTTTCTTCAAGTTTCTTCAATTCACCGTCATGTATTCTCTCAGATCATCCAGCATCTTGAGTCTTCTTATTTTTATTTTCTTTTTCCCTTCAATTTCACCAAATATATTCACAAATCTGAGTAGAATTGCAGTTTTCAACCTATCGCAGTCAAAGGGCGTCGACCATTAAACGTTCAGCGAAACTACTGACTGAAGGAGTTTTCAAATACATTTTCTTGGCAACTGGAATTTACGTATGAGGCCATTATCTTCGACACTCGCAGATACCGCAGATTTTCATATTTTCGGATTATCCGTTCGAGAGTAAAGGTTGAAAGGGCACATATATAATTCGAGTTTTTAAGCATTCGAATACTCTACGCAAATGCTTGACCAACATATCTTGAATAGTCAATTAGTTTGCAAAAACCAATAAATAATTAGAATAATTAATTCTCTATTAACTACATGTCCATGACAGTCGAAAGTCTCTTCAAGAGACACACTTAAGAGGTCACTTACCTCATTGTCAATGAAACACTTGCCTGTAAACAGTTCTAAAATGTCATAGGGTGAATCAGTCCCATATTCCATGAATAAAATTATGATAATATATTATACCAATAATATAATATAATATAATATAATATAATATAATATAATATAATATAATATAATATAATATAATATAATATAATATAATATAATATAATATAATATAATATAATATAATATAATATAATATAATATAATATAATATAATATAATATAATATAATATAATATAATATAATATAATATAATATAATATAATATAATATAATATAATATAATATAATATAATATAATATAATATAATATAATATAATATAATATAATATAATATAATATAATATAATATAATGATAATATACCAATATCATAAAACACTCAACGAAATTATTATGAAAGTGTCAGATCAAATTTCGGTCATGTTTAATTTTTAAATTTCTGTTATGTTTTCTTGTTCCACACCTGAGTGTGATGCATAAAAATCTAAATGATCGTTTGAGATAAGTATCTGTGGAAAATTATAATTTTATTTTTATAAAAAACTATTGAATTGCGCTCTATTATTTTACTGTAGTTTTTATTGGTATTCTGCAGCTCATGATTGGTTTTGGTTGAATACAGATAAAAATATTGTTAAAACAACACATTTATTTGCCTCTTCTAAAAAAATAACCTGACATCCGAATCTGTAATAAACACTTCTTCAATTCCAAACATTAAACCGTAAACGTAGTGGAATGAACAGCAAACTTTCTACCATCCGATGACTTCCAAGTAAGTCATAGTTTCATATTTAGAGAGTATTATCTCATTTAAATAAACTCCTATAATATTCTTCATTCAGGAAAGTTTTTCTTAAATTTTACGAGAATAATGATTTCAAAATTTCCATAATTCACTTGAGTTTTTTCCGTGCAATCTCAAACATAAATATGAGTGCTATTTTAATACACTGCTATGTTTTCCAAATTCAGCAAATTAACACTTTTAATACATTTCTCATTCATTGGAGTTATCAATAAAATACGAATTATTTAGGAAATGGTCAAAGGTACGCACGTATTCAGTGGTAGACAGAGGGATATTTTTTTAATGCAAAAGTTTCTCGCGAAGTAAGGTAAAATATAAACTTTCAAAATGTACCTACATACATACATCTATGGATAATCTGATGTTTTCTCTTTCACAGTATTTAAAACCTTAATCTATGCATGCTATTAAAACGAATGGTAATCATGAAAATCTCAAAGAAGGGATGAATTTGCGAGAAAACATTTACAGAATGAGGAACAGGAACGAGTGCCTATAAAGAGAAAATTACAGATTAAATTTTTTTAAATTTTACTGAGCAATCAGTTAAGGCAAGTTTCTTATGACTATCTTTTACTTAAATGGATGAAAGTATCACCGGGACGGAAGGAAAAGGTAGGCAATTTCGTGACATGCGATTGCTTTGTGGGATGCACATTGTACACATGGAACATTCGAATCAAATACCTTAAAAGAATTAGTGCGGGAAAGAATATATACGAGGGAACGCACGAAGATTTATTTTGAGCCACCAAAATGAAAGAAAGAGAGAGAGAGGAAAAGAAGCACGACGTCCCCCACCGTCTGCTTCGGAAGCTGGATCGGCAGCACCGAGCACGCGTAAATGCTGAAGTAAATGGTTGAGGGTTTAGCTCCGCGAACATTTTTTTTCCGCCGGGGAAAAAATCCTTTCTCCGGGCCGGGTGGCTCTGAGAGTGGAAAAGGGGAGGGGAAACGAGGCGAGGGAGAAATAAAAACGAAGAATGAGGAGAGACAGCGCCTTAAGAGTATATATACTTTTCTTTTCTTCTCCACATTTTTTTATCTCTCTCCTCCTCCAACCCTTTGCCCGAAGGTAGTGGGTAAGGAAATGTAAGGCAGTCATTCTCCCTATCTACCCCCTCTCTCCCTCTTACCACTACAAAACCTCCCCAATCCACCACCTTGCTCTCTCGGTCTGACAGCGTTTCTCCCTCTCACCCAGCCCCCCTCCCCCAAGTACTTCCTTGATACGCGGGAGGCCACGTTGCGAAGCGAGAGGTTTTTGGAGAATTGGTGGGGAGGAGGGCGGGGGTGAAACACGCGGAAGTAGAGAGAGGAGAGGGGTGAAGGGGCCGCTTGGAGAGGTGGAAAGGGTGGAGTTACTCCAAGTCCTCCGCTATGACAGTTATTGTTGTTTTGGTCAAGGGTGGAGAGTGAGGCTGGACGAGCGGGAAGGGAGGGGTAGGTGGCGTGGGTGGGGGTGGGATAAGGCCGTCCCGAGCCAGTAGGGTGGGACGGGAAGCGGCGATGACGATTTCTACTTCTTTTCTTTTTCTACCTTCCCGCGGCCACATATTTTTTCCACGGGGTAATGGGAGGCGGGACGGGAGAGAGTGGGGGAATGGAGGGTGGGGGTAAAATAGAATGGGGAGCTTAAACCAAAATGCCTCCAGACGAGACAATGAGGCCGGCCACGTTTTCATTTTGAAAATCTCCTTAAACATCCATCCCCGGCGGTGTGAGAAGAGTGAAAAAGGCTCCTCCCTTCAGGACGAAGAGAGAAAAAACCGAAAGGAAAGAGGGAAGGACGGGGGAGTGGGTAAGACAAAAATGAAAAGAAATGTTAAGATGGACAGAAAAATAAAACAATCTCCCCCCGCATTTCACCCTAAATATCTGGCATCAAATTACTGCACTTTCAAGACGTCGTAAATAACTCCCTTATTTACAAAAAAAACAACAAGAACATCAATGGGCTTTGGGAAGTAAAGGCGGTGAAAATGATCTCAGCTTCCGCACTTCCACTCTCGCAGGCTTAACGGCCAATGAAATGGTTGGCGAAGACCGGACGAAGGGAGAATGAAAAATGGAGGACGTAGGTGTAAATACTCGTACACGGACGTGCAACGCGCACATACTACTTACACTACGATGTACATGTATGCATACAGGCTGAGGCTCGAAAATATTTTCTCCGAAGATAAAGGATACGAGGCTAACGGGTTGCTGCGGGGAGTTTAGAGGACTGACTGGTAGCAGGATGGAGTTCGTGATTTCATACGTCCGTTAATGAGATGGGATGGTTCCGGGGGATGTGGAGGGCTGCGGGACACATTGGGGAGGGTCGGGGGGTGACGGACCCGCCACGAAGCAAGGAGCCTGGGGAGAGAGCCAATGGAGGAAGCAAGAGCACGGATGGAGAATAGAATAGCCTTCTCTTTCTTCTTTCCTTGCGCTCGCTCCTTGAGTCTTAACTCCCGCTCTCGAACTTATTAATACATAAAGAAAGAACGCGGGTCTCCAAAAACATAACGCAAGGGCCTCGCGTGCCATTATTCCGCGAGTGGCAAAGAAACGAGAGAATTAAATGCTTCGCCTCACCCATTTTCCCTCCTTCTATCCCCCCCAACCCCCAGGCTCCAATGTTGCTGCCGTTTCATTTTTTTCCCCTCTTGCGAGAGCAGACGGGGAGGCACGCTCGTTAATAATGCAGGCGTGCGCGCCCTGCGGTATGCGTATTACGCTCGCATGCGACGAATTAACGCGGCAAGCAAGACTCATAAGAAATTAACAAAGAGGTCAGAGAAAACCTATATAAATTTACCGCAGCTTAAAAAGTATTCAAGATCAACGAGTATATGCGGAAAGTCTGATATCATCTAAAGAATTGCCCGTTTGAAAAAAGTAACTCCAGCTTATACTAAAAATCACAACAAGAAAAGCAAAACTGTAAGCTTAGTTCAAGTTAGCCACTCTCTAAAAGATGCATTAACACTCTTACAGCTGGGAAAGTGTGTTGCTAAAATCCCTGTCATTAAGTTTTAAGTAACTCTTGCATTACCCATTACAAATGATAATATTTACTGAAATTAACATTAGTCACAGTTACATTGACTGCGTGACTATCTTCCTAAAAAATCTGCTGCACGAGTAGACGACGTTTAGCCCTTCAGTTTTCCCATTATTTTGAATATTTATTTCTATTAGATTATTTATATATCCATTGCAATAAATAGAGGAAAGGAGCAAGCGATGGTAATCAATATGACCTGTGAAACGGGTAGGATTTAAAGTTCTAGAAAAGGTCCACGGTAAACACAGGGTTGAAAGAATAACTGCCATTTTTTATAACGCAAATAGTTTCATGCAATTTTGAAACACCTAACCCTCGAATAAAATTTCAATTTTCCGATTTCAGAGTGAAAGAGCGTTACCAATTCAATTTTTCTGTGTGTCTTTCTCCATCAAATTGAAATAGTGGATAGTTGTAAGAATGAACGTTTTTAACGGAAGTGCAAAGGTAAATATATATTTGGAAATACTGTTGTAACGATATTGGGTCATGTAAGACCTGGTTCAAACAGAACTCATTGCTGGTCATCATTTGATTCTAGGAAAAATACTAGTGACCAGTCTACTTTCTCCTTACTTCGATCCTAGTTTAAAATCGATTTTACAACTACTCTCGGTCACGTGACGGTTGTTTTTTTGCCATTCAATTAAATTGAAATTTAAATTCAATTAAAGTGAATAACTATTATCACTAGGTTTGGTTGTGATATTAGGAAAGTCTAGCCGACAGATTTCAAAGCCATCACCACACTTGAACAATAAAGAGAAAAGAAATTTCCACCCAATTCCATCCGTGATAACTGAATTTTATTGGAGACATCGAATCTCGCGGAAAACAATCATCTGACTAATATCCTACCAAGGAGGATACCACGCTAATTGTTGGAACTGATGAGGAAGTATGACAACAAATATGCCTGATCGATTAACTCATATGCTTTTATCGATAAATACTGCAGTTCGTACTTCCAGAAAGTGAAAATCCCTAGAAAGCCCGTACAATTTCGCCATGTTTTTTTTACAATATAAAATATGTATATTAACGCGGCCTCGCTGAATTCTTATGTAGTTTGTCCAATTTACGATGGCGAAATTACTACCCTTTCATTAAATTAATTTGGTTGTTTGGAACTCACAGGGCCATTTCAATATGACAATTACGATCTAATTTGGGTTTTACTCAACAATTCTCAGATCGAATCGAAGCCTCATATTATGGTATGAAGACGGTTTCATAGTAATAGAATTAAAATGCTTGTAATATAAAGAACAGGTTTTCATCGTGCATCTTGATCCGTTTGTAAAAGTAATGAAAAGTAAAAGAAGTATGAAAGCAGTAAACATTCTCAATTTTATGTATTACGGTATTATCTTTTACCCCGGAGTTGCAATATGCGTGCGTGTGGATCCCCGCATCCTGCGCTCTGGAGGAAAGAGATGAAGCTACATAACGAGTGATGGGGCGAGCGAGCAGAGAAATTGGATGGATGCGCTCCGAAGAAAAGATAGAGAAAAGTATACGCGGTATGAAACCAGCACCCTGGCGGTTGCCATGGGATGGAACAGATAGTGTGCTTTGCAAAACACAATTCGTATATACCGTGAATGAGGGTTATAGACAAAATGTTCTAAAACGATTGACAAAGGAAATTTCCTTCCATCAATATCCCCGTGGAAATGTTAGCGAAATATTTTTAAAGGTATAAGAATCGAAACTGTCGATCAAGTTTCACTGGAATTACACGAACCTTCGTTCAATCGTACTAAAACGAGAATGCATTCTTGCAAGGATGAATAAATGAGTGAATGAATGAATTACATTAGTTCCTGAAGAAGTGTTAGGCTCCTCGATGGTTTTACGAGAACTCTGCTTCTGTGAAAACATTCTCCTAAAAATTCTAATGGCTTTTGAACCACGATAATGCACCAGCTCCCACTTTATTGCTTGTTCGTGAATATTTGGCCAAAAACAATATTGTAACGATGCCCCAGCCTCCACATTCGCCAGATATGGCTCCTAGACATTCATCTCCTAAAAATTCCAGTCATTGAGGTATTAATGTAAGCATCAAAGCATTGGTAACAGTGTCACAAGCAGAAATAATGCTTTATACTTCGTGTACAATCCCGCCAGGTGCCCCCTTAAATAAACAATTTGTATGCACCCTTTAAATTATGAATCCTACTTATTAATTTTATCTAATGTCTCATTTTTTAAAACTCCTGGCACTTCTAGATCTGTTTAAAGACGAATTAAAATGATAAAAAGAGAACATTCTATTCATTCTTCATTGCTCATATTCAATTAGAAAACATAAGTTGTTCAGCTATTATATTAAATAGTGATATTTACGACAAGACGTTAAAACCGAGGCTCGCATTGATAGAGAGCGTTATGAATAATAATTAATGCCATAAATTTGATTGAATGGTCTGCTCTAATTATAAATAATAACCTGGATTTGCCAAATGAATTTAACTAGACATAACTGCCTTTCCACGCTTTTTAAATCCTCACTTCCGGGTGAAACCGCATTGAACACTAAATAACAGAAGATTCATGCTAAATAAATTAAATTTTGCAACTGATCATCGTGAAATATTGTTGATAAGATTGGTTATTATTTTCATTTAAATTAAATTTGAAATTAGTTTCCCTCGGTCACATGTTTATGATTAACGAATTCATCAAACCTCAATTTAGTCGTAAAATTTTTAAGAAGATTATTTATAATATTTATTTAATTATGGATAATAATTTAATTACATGGCGATAATATTAAAAATACATCATAATTTTTAAGATTCACGAATTGATAATGAAGTAAGAATAAAGAAAATATAATGTTTAACAAGCAGTTCTGTGAATGAAAATGATGAACTTTTATACACTCAGGACTAAAAGCATTTTATCAGTTGTTAATCCTATGGTAATGAAGCATAATTTATCAAGCGACAAACGACCGGATGCATGCTGTGTGTATGGATACTGGGATACATTCATTCCAATTAACGCACTCCACTTAGATACGATGCTACGTATTTATGTTGCTACGGTGCATCGGGTCTCTGTTATTTTACCATGTGCTTAAAACGCACATCCTTTAATCGGCAACCATTAACACAGCTTGAATAGGAGAGTGCACTAATTACTTTCGTAAAATTTGCTGGTGAGGGAAATTGGAATAATGTTTCGTAATAAATGATTTCCATTCTTTTTGGCCCTTAATATGTCAATATTTCAATTAATTTACATATATCGAGGGAACCTTTCATGATAATGATACATAAAGGGAGCGTGAATTTTTCTGAGTAATATATTACTGATTAAGGCCAATATTAGTGATGAAGCTGAACTGCAGCACTATCATATCTTATACACATCATATAATATATATCTGGAATCTGTGTAGCCATAATTTTATCATCTCATCTCATCTATAATGAGGCACTCCAATCAGAAGACCTTCTTTCGAAGCAAAAGAAATTGACTTAAAAACGCATGCCCACATCTGAATGAAATAAGTGGTTTTTATAAAATAATTATTAATTTTGTCAGAATGATTATGTGCAAACGTTGCGATGGCGACGGTAATTATAGATTTAGAATAGTTTCTTCTTCAAATGACCGACTGGCAAATATTCCCTCTAAGAATTGATTTTAATTAATTCGACTAATAATTTTTTCAAGCATTCTTTTTGCAACCAAAACAAATAATTACTCATGACTGAAACTTACGAGATAATAACTAACAAATAAATCATTAAATCATGTAAGACACGGAGTTGATCACCGGGAAAAAACATTCATCAACATCACCACAGATTGATAATCATTGAAACAAAGAAGTCAAACTTAAGTTCAGATTATATTGCCAGTTGGTGAAACCTTTTGGGTTCGCATATTGTGAAAACTCCAACATTGCGATCTCATTTGAATCTTCACAATCAAGGAGTAACTGAGTTTCATCGAATTAAATTATAGTATTTTAGAATCCTACGGTGAAGATTCATTGGGTGTGATGTGTACTTTGGCCGTAAATGTAAACTTGGCAAGAGATTGAATAAATAAAGTATCATCCGGAATAAAATGGACGCTCACGAGATGAAATTCTGTGAACCGTGGTGGCATTTGAAATTCGTTCCGAAGGAAAGGAGAGTGGTGGTGAGGAAAAAGACGCCAGGAGGAAGGGTGGGAAAGTTTTCACGGAAAACCTAACCCGAATAATGCTTCGGAACGAAATTCGAGGAAATTTCCGAAATTATTAGCAAATATAAATTTTATTTTCTTAAAAAGATAAAAAAAATACTACCCACACTCTTCAAACGTTACCACCGGTGTTCTGGTGCATTCTTTCGTAACGAGACGGCTGAGGAAATATTGTGCCAGCCTTTTGCTCGGACGAAAAGGCCTCCGTTCCGTTTCAGCTACGGAATGAATTTTGTGCCGACCGGGAATACTTAAGGCTAGCTCTTAATAAAACATTTTTGTATAAACTGACCTATTGAAAAAAGGTGAAATAGGATTGCATATTTGAAATAGCAGTTCAGACTGTGGTATTTCACCAGCCTAATTTTAAAAAATCTACATTTCCGCTCAACTCAGATTTAGTTCAATTACGGAAGGAAAATAATCACTATTGCTATTTATGCGTGGATCCTAGAAAACAAAACATTTCATAAAATAATATCATCACCTCATATACACGAAATTAAGAGAAGCGATATTTAATTTTGGCGTTCAGACAATGTTCTTGTTTACGATTTGCTAAATGTCGGACGTACCGAATTTTCTGCCGTAACAGTCGTTATTTTCTAGGACATTTCTATTTTCCATGGTTATGTTCAAAATCTTTTTAAAGAATGAATTGCATTACTTCACCTCATTTTTGTTTTTTTTTAAATCTGCACCTGGCACAACTTAAATAAACGGAAAGATAAAATCGTAATACTATATGAATCGAACGAGTTAGTTATGGCTGTGAATATTGATTAACTTCATGATAAATAAAATTTTAAAAAATCGCCAGACATATGATAACAGAAAAACGATGAGCATGCATTTCTAAAAAAAATATAAAGTGTTAATAGATGTTGTTACAATCATAAAACAACAAAGAAAGAAAATAATAAGCGGAAAATGTGTAAACGGTTGAAATAGGAATAGATAGATTTTAGACAAGGACATAAATTAGAAAATAAACCGAGGAAAAATGCATTAAAGGTTTACATTGAGTTCTATAAAGCTTGTGTATCTTTAACGAACTATGTGGAATAAGGTATCCCATTTCCTGCCAATTCACTTCTGTCATAGATCTTTTCGCTGACGTTATCCCTCAACGGCTACTCAAAATGCAATCATGATCTTCCCCTGTGTTTCCCCTCTGCGGTTCCTCTCATTCAAGTCAAATTCGATCAATAGTCTTCAGGATCTGACCAATTACTTTTCATCTTCTTCTTGATATGCATTCCATAGACTTTTCTCTTCACCCATTTGTTGAATTATCCCTTATTTGTCATTTGATCGTCTCATTTTATTTTCACCATTCTCTGTATCTCTCACTCTCTGAGTGAGAGATATCAAAAGGCGCAAAAAGGGTTACGAGCTATACGACGCCTCTCCAAAGGTGCTTTCGTATTTCATCCCATCTATTAAAGTACTTTCCTGCCCAATCCAATGGGCAGCTCTGCACGTTGACTAAATTCCTGGAATTAACTTTTAATAAATTGTCCCGTGGGCCCATTAGTCAATCTCGCAAACGGTCTTCTACTGCTAAGTTGCACACAAACACAAACTTGCGTAAAATGACCCTATAGTATTTCGTTGAACACGCAATAGGAAGGATCCCCTTCCAGAGCATTCCTGGCGAATACTTTCTAATAGTTTGCTTTGCGGCCTCACGCAGGTGAGTGAGAATAGGAGGGATAAAAAAACCCACGGAACGGCGAAAGGTTTTCCTTAGAACGTTAACGGAGTGTGGACATGTACGACATTGAAAGTGAAAATCTAATGGGAGGGTGTGGAATGAGAGAAGCCATTCGTGGAAGAATTAAACTCTTGTTCAAAGACAAACGTGGTACTTAAACGAAACCATCTCCACACTTATTCAGAGGAAGGAGGTCAAATGCTTAAGTGTACTCCGGAATCCACAAATTTTCGAACTAGTTAATTTCAAAGGTGGTTTTTGATGACTCGCGGGATCAGAGGCTTGGAAGAGGAGAGAGAGAGAGAGAGTCTCGAGTCAATTTCGGCGAAGCGGCCGAACAGTGAAAGAGCCTCTTGGACTGATCGTCAAAAGGAGACTGATTAACTAAGTCCCGTGGGTTTGAAATTGCAATCCGTGTTCTTCTGGAGGAAGGTGCGCAGACTGGGTCGTGCGGTGAGCGAGGAGGGAAACCCGGATCACACGGAGGAGATACTCTTTAAGCCGCGGGAGCTTAAAAGTCTTCCCGGCCACAAAGCCCTTCGGACACTTCTGGGAATCAGAGGCCATCCCTTTTGCGGTTGAACATGCTACCGGGGAACTTGTCCCGCTGCCCTCCTTCCCGAGGGCAGTAGCACGAAAGGGAGAGACGAGGATGGGCGATTTTAATCCGGGGGAAAGTGGCCCGGAGGTACAGGAAGGCAGGGAGCGAGATACAGGAGAGAAGGGGAAGGCAACAGGGTGAAGGGCCAAGGGGGATGAAGAGAAGCAAGAGAAGCGGGAAGAGGAATAGAGGGGTTGATCATCGCTCTCCTGCTAACCTTGAGGGAAAAAAGGGACTGGTTCGGTTGATCCTATTTATTACTCTGTGGACCTTCCTCGATGGTTTCCACTTACGAGAAAATAGGCTGGCGGCAGAGATTTATACCATTCTTCCCTCATCTTCTTGTACGCGGCACTGGATTTTCAGATGCCGCAGATAGGACTAAGAGACTTTTGTGGTGAGAGAGAAAATTCTGTTAAAATGTTGGGGAATATAGCGACGGGGGACTAGAATTCTATAATTATTCTTCTATGATACCAAAAAGTATTGAAATGCCACATATTTTTAGAAATATTTCTTTAGGAAAATTCTAGAGATGGTGGCAGAAAGGTTATCAGAAGAAGAAGTGCTTTCTCAAGACCTGAGGCTATTGTTTGTTTCAAGCATTGAAACAAGAAGTTTTTTTATATGAGCTGGTTTTTTGAAAATTTTCACAGTAGAATATATCACTACCACTACTTCCTGGTGTTATCACCAAACGTAAAATTTCGAGAAATCAAAAACTTTTACCGTGAAATCCAAAGTTTAAGAGCCAAATTTTAATATTAGAAGGTTTTAAAAATCCCAATACTCAAATTTTTTTACCCCTTTACATAATCGTTAGAAACAAAATTCGGATCAATGAGGGATGGATACGATAATAATAGGCACATCTTCAGGGAAAAGAGGATTAATTATTATCCAAGCCGGATTATTTATACAGATCATGATTCAGGAATATGTCTTCTAGAAAGTAGGGAAAGAGAAGGGTAACTGAAGAACAAATGGTCACTTATTTAAATTACTGGAATGAGTTACCTGAGGATATCTTTAAGTCCTTACCTTATTCATTAAATAAATTTAAAACGAGGTGTATGTTCACCTCAAAAACGTGTGAGTGAGAAATAAAACCGTATGTACTTGTGCTATGAATAATGTGTTAACGGGACGCGATTTTGAACGGTATATGAAATTGAAGATACGTGATTACGGACGAAGTGTGGCGATGGACGGTGCGTAGTATGTACTCGTGTGGTGTACACCTAATCCTTGTGTGATAGTAAAGGAGAGGTCGGTAATCTTAAAAGTGTCATTGAATATACGAGCATTTTGTCTCATATCTGTTCTTCTTGTGTGTGTATGTATGTGCATTGTAAGAGTGACCAGTGATCACACTGGACCGTTGCCACCAGGAAAATTGCCTAATTGCAATGAAGTATGTAAATAAATAAATAAATTTGAACATTAAGGTTTTGGCTAAAGGAAAAGCTTTTAATATTAGCCTCTATTATTTTCTATTTTTTTACTTCTTATTCTTATGGTTTACTAGGCTTGTAAACCTATGCTTGTAACCTCTTCTTTCTAAAATGAATTCACAATTTTTATGAATTATGTCTAATCCTGCATATAAAATTATGAACCTGAAACCCATAATTTACGATTGAAACATAACATTACACCTCTAAATAAAAGTCATGTTCTCCTCCGTCAAATCTCTAACGGACACAGTTATTTTTAGATTTATTCGCCGTAAATGATACTTAGGCTCAAAATGTTGACACATCAGTCTAAGCAAAATATGCATAATGCAAATAAGAAAAATATCGTATATACGAGCACAAATAATTTTGATTTGAAATGTAATGACTTGAGAAGGTAGAATAGATTGTGTGGAGACTTCAATTTCGTTTTGCGTGAGACATAAGACAAGATATATTCGCAGTGGG
Source organism: Hetaerina titia (assembly GCA_037158775.1). NCBI lineage: Eukaryota > Metazoa > Arthropoda > Insecta > Odonata > Calopterygidae > Hetaerina > Hetaerina titia. The sequence continues at coordinate 81,140,604 of CM073768.1, read as the reverse complement.
TACTAAATTAAACTTAAGAATCATAAATCTATAATAAAATAATATGTAGTAATTTCGAGGAAGAATATATCCATTCAAGTGTTTGGTAACTTATCTAATCTATATAAATGATGGACAGAAATAATTCCAGAAAAATTGGATGCTCTTGATATTTCACTCTTGAAAACTTCAAATGTTCCATTATCCTAAAGATCAAACTGTTATACACTGTCAACCCGAATAAAAAGTTTTAATTCTCGAGAGAAAAAATAACATATGGATGAAGAGTAAAATTAATGTTTAAAGACACATGCTCACAATCGCTGAGGCTATCACCACAACCATATATTGTGTTAATGTGTGTTTTGAATGGGAAAATGCCAATATGGTATCTCACCCAAGTGGCTCAACAAAAGCCTTATGCGATTACAAAACACGTAACAGTGAACTTGAAAGAGTGCAGATGATATATTTACAGTTACGATTGATGAATAATACATACGGAACAATATATTCAGAAACATTTTAATTAATTGGAATTAAAATTGGGTACAAAAGTTTCACGAGAAATCGTTCTCGTAATTAGTATAATGAATTCTACTTTGAATTCTGAATTCACTACGCCCCAAGGATGTATTTACAATTTTGGTCCCGTACTTTAATTTAGCATATAGAACTGCCAACCCCCGGCGCCACCAATAAAGTCTTTTCAACTGAAAAGAAATCTTAAAATGAAATTGGCACTTCGAAAGAACTGAAAAATATAAACAGATACCTTTTGCCTTTCACGTTCCATTTCCCAATTCATCCCACCCTTGCTATTTAAAACAACTATTCTCTTTCTTCCCTTTTGGGTGTTTTCTTAATGTTCTCATTTCTGTCTTGACCTTCAGCATCAAATTATCTTTTAGAATCTCCTCGATTAACTTTTCCCTCATCCCTGTAATTTCTATTAAAATATTATCTCTTCTCTTACCATTGCGAACACTTTTACGGTGATCTCTGCTTATTTTATATTCTTCAACATTTTCTATATCTATGCCTCTTAAAAATCTACGCTCATTCTCTTGAAAGTAAGACTAGGTTATAATGTCAGGTATTGCACAAATCTGTACAATCAATACCAATTCCCCTCTAATTTTTTCTTCAATCGATCTTTTCCCCTATTTTCAAACTCCTCCTCTTTGTAAATATTCACTTCACTAATGTAATTATTCCACGAATATTGGAACTAAAATACTTATTACTGGCTTATTTTCAGAATAAGTGAATCAATATAATTTATGCCCTCTTAAATTCGTCGCTTAAATATTTTATTTTCCATCATCACCCGCATCTATCACAATGAACTAGTTAGGGGCTCAAAAATGACAACATTAGCTTTGATGACTCATTTACTATGATTAATCATCCGTGGATCTCTCTTAGACTTGATTAATTCACTAATTGCTTTATTTACTATTACGAACCCTGAAGCATTACTTAAAAATTCAGGAGCTAATGGAGAAAACTCTCGAAATCTGATGAAGCTGCTTTTTCTGGTTAAAAATTTTCTAATCCTATTTGTAGAAACTTCGATTCATACAAATATTTCGAATAAGGAATTTCCATACTGGTAGAATGCATTACATATACTTTGAAACCCGAATTGTCTGTTCTATAATTGTCTATAGCGATTTCATTTATGCATCTCACTCTGGTCTGGCAAAAAATCCACGAAGAACCAAATATGATTTGTTCTACCGGTTTCAGATTTTCGGATTCTCCTGCGTTGTTCCAATTTTAATATTTCGGATCAAAGACGATGATATCTCCTGCAATGTACGGGAAACGTGATCTCCCGAACATTAAAACATAGCTGCAGTACCCGAAAAACCAAATGCCGTAATCTGAACGCCGCGAAACCTTTCGAGAGATTTTCGAGAGTTGGTCCTACATTCCTTTTTTATAATTCTCTTATTTACATTGTGTCGATTTCAACCCACTAATGAGTACTTGTTTTCGTCTTTTCAAATCTTTTGCATATTAGAATATTTTGGTCGTCTATTTTCAGGTGATAAATACTTAGTTCATTAAGCATTCTGCAAAAATACCCCACAAACGCTTTGAATTTATGAGTTCATAGGAACATTACTATTAGTTTTCCAAAAGCTATGGCTGATTTTTGTGAATAATGCATATTTCCTTTTCTCCTAGAGTTTACGTATTGTCGTTTCATTTTGCTCGACCCGAAATATCCCTACCTAAATATTACTCCATGTCTAATCGTACTGCTCTGATATCTTTAATATAAATTTATTCTCTCTTATTCTACTCACCTTTCTTGAATCTCTTTCAGCGACATTTATAAATTTCTTGTCTTAATGCCTACTACGGTGGTTACCGCCGTCACTCTTGCCCTTCCTGACAATTCTTCCACCGTCGCGATCAATACTTCACGCTACCGCTTTATATACGCTATCAATTCTCTGTCTACCCCGTCACATTGTTCTTTTATCAGTTATCACATGTCTCCTGATACACTTGCTTTTTCTTATTACTCGGTTTTCTGTTTACAAATTCTAACTCTATGCTCACGTTCTTTCTCATTTTCACATTCTCAATCATTTATCCGGTTTAGTTTTCCAAAGCATGACGCATTTATCTCTAATGTATTTCCTCCGATTATTCTTATTTAAGAACCTAAAATATATTAATTAATATTATCTTAAAGTTAATTACCCACATAAAATTATATAATGTAACTTCGGGGCAGGGGGGGTGGAGGGAATCGGTTAAATTTCAGGCTTCGCAGAGCCTCTCCAGTTCCACGCAAGGTATGAAGACGAGCGTTGTTATGTTGCAACATTATTGGCGCCAGGCTGCCTTTAACACGACAAAATCGACGTCGGAGGTGTTTTAGAGCCTGTGTATGCTGAGAAGGATTTACCGTTGCCTGAAACCTCGTTTCTGAAAATCGGTCACATAAACTCGGTGAGTATCTCAAAACTCAGTAAAAAGAAGTTTCAGCAACAATTATAGCTTTTCCAGGCTCGCAACCTCGAAATTTTACTACCCATCCAGTAGACCTATTAACAGCATCGTCACCATAGACACTCTTTAAACGACGATGAATCTCTGTAGGAGTCACTCTCTCAACAGTTAAAAATTCGATAACAGCCCGCTATTTAACTTGGGTTGACATAGCACTAGAACATATCTCCACACGTTCACTTCTCAAAATACGACGAATGCTGGAAGAATGATAACGTAAAATATATAAATAGAAGAAAGCAATGTAGAAATAGATGAAGAATGTGCAAACTGAAAGAATGAAACGACCTAAAAACCTGCGCATGTATGTTGAGGCTGAATATTACTTCCACATGCGATAAGGAGTAGTACATACATAAAAAACCATAAACACAGTAATCAGCCCGAAGGTCGGTTGGGTAGGTGATGATAGAGTTCACCCAGTACTAAGCCCGACGGCGTGCGAAACACACACATCAGAGTAGGGGGGCCAGTTCCTTTCCCTCTGCCGGTTATAATTTCCCAGGAAGATCTGGTACCCGAAAAATCACATAACTTGGGTGGAGGTACAGGTGCCCAGAGTGCCTTGCCCGGGTCCCTCCGGTCAGTAGTCCAACGCTCTACTCCTGGACATCCGCAACCCACAATACATATGTATGAATAAGTGTATACATATTTAAACAATGTAATCATAATACATTATACTATAAATTGAATTTAGAGAAGATGTGAATTTCATCACATGAAAGTATCATATGCTTCAATTGGCCTGACATGGGAATATTGTTGAAAATACTTTAACATTTAGCAGCTTCATTATTGCATAAGTAGTTCTTATACAGTAAATATGATGACCTGAATTGATTAGGCGAGCATTAACTTATTCATTACCCTTGTAAATGTAGTCTAAGTGTAAAAGAAGTAAATTCTCAAAAGAGTTAACTGTGCGTAAAATTCTATACATTTGGCGTGGGCAAGCTTGGTTGTTAAGATGTAAAAAAATCCAAACATGCGGCATTCTAAAAATGCATTTGGTATAATAGATTATTCGTTCTAAAATGACAAGAGAATTAATAATTTTACAGAAAGATTTTGTATGCTAAACTTTAGCTTAAACACTAAAAATTTGTATTGCTAATAGTGTTAAATACGTTTAATAAGGCCTGCAGAAAAATGACGAGACTGGAGAGAAGGAATGTAACGCACTTCCACTACTTTTATAAATGAAAAAGGGGGAGAAGGATACCTTATACGTAACGAATCTCATAAAAAAACTCATTTAGGACTCGTCCAACGTCCCTAAAAGCATTAGCGTAATGTTATCAAAGGAGGTGTGTTCAAAAAGTTACGGACATTTTGTAATTTCGCATAGTGCACGGCGCTGTGCACCGTTAGTTCTTGCCATAAGGTTAAACGGTCAATAGAAATTGCTGCTTACAAGTTCAACGTAGTTTGCATGAAGCGATACGAAAAAACGCCCGTATTTGTGGCGAAACAATTCTTAGCTTTTGCGCCACAAAAATCCTTCTTCGCTTCACTTCACGGTATTTTCGTGAATGATTGGCCAAAAACAGCACTGTATGAATATTCCAACCTCCATATTCGCCAGATATGGCCTTTTGCGGATGTTCTCTGCTCCCACAAATGAATAGAACCTTAAAAGACCGTCGTTCTACAAGCATAGCAAGAGATTGAGAGAGCTAAAAGCTATACCAAAGATCTAGTTCCAGAAGTGTTTCGAGATATGGAAAAAAACTCCTACATAAGCGCGTCATATCTAATGGGGACTAGTTCGAAGGGGATTAGATTGATATAGATGGATAAATAAAATTCTTTCTAAAAATATCAAACTACCGTTTATTGAACACACCTCACACTCTAGAATTTCGAATACATTCCCTGGGTTTCATATAACTTTTCTAATATTTTTCTTTTAGTCAAAAACTATTTTTTTCTATCATTATTTTTAACTCTCTGCTCAATACCACCCTCACCCTCTCTCTCCGCCAAAATTTACTTGCTAACAATTGGAAACCTCCCGTAACCGTGTCATTATTACCCGGTCACTTCATAAAACCCAATGATATTCATATTCATGCTATTAATATTCACACATATTCCTAAAAAGTTATTATTTGAGATGAGGGTTAAACTTCTACAAGGCCTTATTTGGAAATTTATTGCCATTATTGCATTGTAATAATAATGTCATGGTTATGACTTGTTGTACTGCTGCTACAGCATCCAGGTTGTTGCAGCATAACTCATTCCACATATTTTCATTTTTAAATATTTTCATTCTTACTTCCTAATTCCTCTTCTCTAGATAATTCCAACATTACAAACTAAAGTGCGACGAAAAGGTGAAAGAACGATGTTTCCTTGCCTTGGTCAGGCCCCAGCTAGAGTATGCTGCCAGTATATGGGATCCTCATAATATAAATTTGGTTTCGGAATTAGATCGAGTTCAGCGGAGGGGGGCTAGATTTGTCAAACATTGTGATGACCAACTCAGCAGCGTATCCACTTTCCTAGACAATTTAGGTTGGGATTCTCTTACACAGCGGCGCTTCCAATAAAGATTAAACTTATTAAAAACATTTAAAGATGGGCCCTTTTCCGATGACATCAAGGATATAATACGAACCCCAACGTATTACGGTCGAAGGGATCACGAATATAAGACTAGAGAGATAGACTGCAAGACTGACAGGTTTAAAATGTCATTTTTTCCAAGAACGATAAGGGACCAGAATGCTTGTAGCCGAAATTCCCCAGGACATAGTTCATTACAATAAGTATTAACGTACAGGTTAGGGACTGCGCGAGGATATGTGTGTATGTATGTGTATATATATATATATATGTATATTTTAATATATGTATATATATATGTGTGTGTGCATATATATATGTGAATATGTATATATGTATATATTTTTTCTTACAGGTTCCCCCCACCTTTCCTCACCTAACCCCCAACCCCCTCAACCCTTACCCTTCCCTCATGGTGCTACACCCCCTGCCACACACCTTTTTGGTGGCTCGCAGGGTATTTATGTAGATGTAGATATAAAGTGGTACCAACAATTTAATTGCCTGGCATTAAACGCTCTTGCAATGTTCTCACTGAGGCTCGGACCTTGTGCGAGTTCACCCTGCTTCTATCCTTCGATGCCTCTGATATGCGCAAATCTTCCTGAAACAATCATCATAACTCCTGCTTATAGAGATCAGAGCATCACTGGAACGAGGAAGGTGTGCCATCGACCAAGATTGTAACCCAATGAACGACCCAAGTAAATCTAGCAGATTAATAGAATTCATAAAAGATTCTCGCATGTATCTAATACTCAAATTCATATTCATGTGCAAGTGATTATTTTATCAGTAGCAACACGGTAATATCATCAATAAGGAAATTAAAAATCATCAAAAGAAATAAATTTTACATTGGTTAGAGGTATCTACATGTAAAGAACAGAGTGACATGAAATTAAGGAAATCATAAGAAAGCAGTCGGGAGGGGAGTGAAATGAAAATCAAGAGCATGGAAACCATTTGATTGTAAACAGTTTCTGAGTAACTAAAATTTGCGCAAACAAATATTATATTTAATTAACTGAAAAGACTCTGAAAAAATGGCGAAGGAGAAAATCCCTTTGCTCGAAAAAGCTGGATGCCATTTACTTCAAATGAGCTATCTACGGAGATAATGATTCAACTTTGCAAAATCTTCAATCTTTATATTCGACGAAGAGTTACTCATTTACTCCGGTTGCAGTTTTATCTATTTATTTTAACTGAAATACAGTAATATTCTTATTCGTAGAATATCTGCGAAGGATTAATCCTGCGGACGATGGCTGCATGCGAGTTAATAATTAAGGGATAATTCTACTCCCGTCACCAAGCCTTTGCAAATCCGTAAAGACGAGGCGCTCTAAATGAAAGAAAAACTAATGATTATAATAAAATGCAGTTATAAAAACGCGGCCATATTTCCTTTCAAGAAACTCACCGGCGTAAAAAACTTCTTAATTGGCAATTACAGTAACGTCCTCAAACAGTCTCTGTAAATTAGTGTACGGCCCCCGGGGAGGGAGATATGGAGGTAGAGAGAGCGGAGGAGGGAAGGAGGGGAGGAAATGGTGTTGAAAGGGCCGTGAGGAGGGAGGGCGTGGATGGGAGGGCGGGAGAGCGGAGACGCCGACGTTCCCTCTTTATATGTATATACATTTTTTTCTGAAAAGGGGCAAATATCGCAGTTAAAAGAGAGGAAAAGTTCAGGTGAAACTGCCGCGGGGACGCGTTAAGTGGGGGAAGAGCCGGGAGGGCATGAATATAATAAGGGAAAACTCTTATTTTTTTCATTTTGCTTTTTTTTTAATATTTTTAAATCCTTGGAATTACTTTTTTATCATTTCCAACCATCCGATGGTGAGCGGAGGAGGAGGAGGAAGTGGAGGATGGAGTGAAAAGATGAGAGGAGAAAAAAGGAGCGATATAAAGTGGAAGAAGGAGGTGGATAGGTCGAAATACAGAATGGGAAGAGATGACTTTCGGCGACGAGAGGGCGTGTGGAGGGGGGATGGCGGAAGTAGGGACGGAAAGAGAGGGGACTCACGGTGGGCGGGAAGAAGAAAGGATTAATGATAATGGGGCGAAAATAAGACACATCAGGCATCGGAGGCGTTGCTTTGCAAGGAATCGCCCAGGGTGTGAGAAAGAGGATGTTCTCCTCGAGAGCGAAGGGCACAAAGAGGGAGGCGGGGCCCCCTTGGGATGAGAAAGAAGTAAAGAAGAGTAGCATCGGTGGGCGGGAACGAGGAGTGAAGCAGGGGCGTGGGGAGCGATGGTGTGGAAAATGGGGTTGTGGAGGTGGGGAGAGGAGGCGAGAGAGAAAGAGAGAGACAGAGAGAAATTTCACCTTTTAAAGACGCTGGCTCCCCACGGGTAGTTTAGCACCAAACGCTCCGCGAGGTTAACCGATTAAAACTGCCAATTACGGTACAATACCTTCACCCGATTCAAACCCGAGCGAACTAATCCATTTCAGAGCCAAGATCTCCGCATAATTGTGTAAGATCGTCCTCTCCTACTTGGGGGACCCTTCGCCACCGGGGAAATGCATACACTCACGCACACCATCACAAACACTAACCGGCTAAGCCTGGGAAGTCGATGGCGTCTCCGAGGATACTGCTCTATTCCGACGACAAGGAGCTCCGATTTGACAAATAGCTGGCTGGGTACGTGACACGTTGCTAACGAATAGCTGAGAGACTCAATTTAACGGAGGCTGTTTCTTGCGAAGGAGGATTTGGTGAACGGAGACTTAGATGTTCGTGTTCAGGGGATAAGGTGGCGGAGATGGTACCTCATTTGGTCGATAGCGTTCATGTAATCCGAATAGATTAACATAGGAACAGTTGAAAATATCTACTGTTTGAAATAATTGATAATCAAACTCCATAATTCTTTACTGAAAGATTTCATTATATATTGCGGTATTTAAAAAAGGAATATCTTAGTTGCTTAGGTTCTTATCAAGACCGATAAGTTTAATGAAGATCTCATTATATACATATATTAGCGATGTAGTGGAGCAAGAAGTGAACAACATTATTTCAGCAAATACTATTAGTAAAACTAGAATATGAAGGGAAATAAAAATAGCTATGATAATAGTATTACACTTTAAAAATATTTTCATACACATAATATAAAACGAGTAACGCGACCAGTTGTAATCATTTTTATGCACGCCACATACTTCCAATTGGTATCCAAAAATGTAGAGTTAATTTGTCTATCAATAAGGAATCTGATTGATGATACCTACGCTACCTTTAATGGGAGAACTTGGGCCACAGTTGAATCAATAAGGTTCCCAGAAGATCCTTTAAAATATTGATCAATACATTCTGAAATGAAATAAAACATATTCGAAATATTTAATCCAAATTTCTAATTCTTTCGGGAAAATTGATACCATTTGTATGATTTGAGTATGATGATGAGTATTTATGTGATAAAAAAGGTTTGAGTATCAAGCTTTCTGGAGAAAGAAATGATCAATTGCTCTTTACACACCCCTTTGATATACTAATTAGCCGTATATATATGGTTTGTATAAAAAGTACAGGGAAAACTTTCGGAAAAGTTGGTTTATATCTGATATTGCTACAGTGCCTTAAAATTCTTCGAAGTACATCCCTTGAGCGTCAACACACTTTTCCCAGTGGGTTTTCCAAGACTCGAAGGCTCCCTGGTAGGTGGACTACGGAAAATTCTTAAGGGTACGCGTGCAAGCGTCTTTGACGGCACTTAGGATCTCATGGTGGTGTTCTTTGAGGGAGGATTTCACTTTTGGGAATAGGAAATAGTCTGGTCGTGCCAAGTTAGGACGGTGAGGGGGTTCGGGAATCGTCGCCATGGCGTTACAGAAGGTATTTGCAAGCAGACAATCGTCTCTCTGTCTCTTAGTCGTCCGTCAAGACCTTCGTGATGAGTTCTGATCAGATGTTTCGCATCGCCAAATTTTCAATGATAATGATGTGCACTGTCATCTTATCAATGCCAATACGATCTGCAATCATGCGCACACTTAACAGACGGTCTGGATCCACCACCTCACGCACACGTCAGAAAAAAATTACTACCGATGCTTTTTACATAAACTTTGTACTTATTTAGCCTTCTAATAGCCATGTGGTCTAAAATCCCCATTATCCGACTAATCCTGCAAATTTATATCTAGTTTCCTTTCGTTATCATCTCTCTATTTTCCCTTTTTGCCATGCCAATATAAAACAGATCCTTGGATGAATTGAAACTGCTCATTCATTTTAACTTGTGTTGATAATAACAGTGAAATCAATTATGGCCAACACGTGACTGTTTTTTACGTTTTTTCTGAATAACCTTCGGGCATACCTTTTAATCCAATATTCTCTTTGAAGAGGCACTATTATGAAGGACATTTCGTGTTTGATAGTAAAGAGAAATCTCTAGGACTAAACAAAAATTGAACTCCTCCACAAGCAAGAAAGTTATTTAAAAAGTACTTTTCTAAATAAAAAGCTTCGGATATTCAAAAATACATAGAGGAACTTCTATGCTTAATTATTTAAAAATATACTTGAAATTAGATATCACGCTTATTTAAAAGTCAAGCATATTTAAAAATAACAAACGAAAATTTTGAAATCAACAGATCGTTTTTTTTGTATGCTAACGATAAAAGTTAAACGTATTCCCAAGGAAGAGGGTAGCGTATCAATAATTAGATGCATGCTCTGGAAGCCTGTTGCCACTAAGAAGATTCCATTTTCCGAGTCTGAAATTGTGAATGGTGCTACGGAGCAAACATGTGCGCAGAGAATATTATAGTATACTTTTCCGTCGCAGTGAAAAAAGTTTCTCGCAAGCTGTAATTCACGTACTTTAGCGCACATTTTATTTATATTGTATATATAGGGCCGTTACTAAGTTACAGGGGAGGGGAATCCGAGGGTAATGGAAACCTTGGGGATGGGGAGTTGGTAAGAGGTTTCAGGAGGCAGTGGGGAAAGAGGTGGTGGCGTGGGCGGAGGAAGAAGAAGAAGAGCGTGGTGTTGGAGGGGAAGAAATGCCCCGAGGGGGGACCGGGGAGGAAGTTTGCGGAGAGGGGCAGGGGTGGGAGGACGAGGGTGGGATTGCGCGAACATGCTCCGAGTGAAGGGAGTTAAATAAAAGTGGCGCTCTGGGTTCGGTGGGGTGGGATGTGACATCGGGACGAGAGAGGGGGGGTTAGGAGTTGCGTCGTAGGTGTGTGGCGGCGGCGGACGGGGGCGGGGGGTCGGAGGGGAGGCGCGAGCATACGCTTTGGAGTGTGTGCGTGCGTGGTGCGCTGGGGGAAGCGGGAGGAGAGAGCGCTTGAAAGGAAACTCATTATTCGAATAAAACGGAGGCGCATGTACGCATGATCCTTAAGTGTTGGCTCGGGCCTTATTTGCACCGCTCCTCTTCCCAATCCTCCTCGTTCTCCCACCCCCCGTTCCTTCCCCTTCTCCGGGGCCAACACACACTCACCTCCCGCCGCACCCAGGCACCCAGCCACCCACCCACAACCTCCCCCGCGCTCTGCACCCTCTACTCGCATCACCAGTCCCACTCCCCTCGCCACACACACACACACAGCGCGCACCCCCACTTCCGCTCGACATCCGCTGGGGGCGAAAGGGGGCGTGGCCGACGCCGCCGCGGCTGGTTGGCACGGGAGTTGTGTGGGGCACGTCCCCAGGCGCCGCCGCTGCCGCCGACGGACCACGGGGAGTCACCTCCGATGGATAACCGAGTCGTGCCAAGGTTTTCCCAGCGGCGTCTGAGTATACCGACGGCGTGCCGCGTCGACTGCCCTTCTGACGACTCTCCGTACATATATGTATCCCCACTTGTACCAAGTGATGAAGTGACCCCCAAGGAATATTGGGAAAGATAAAATTTTCGTATTTTCGTCCTCTACGTCAATCGCGTTACATTGACAAGTAAGAGAGAGAGTGCCTTTCCTGTCGTAACGCAGTACTTTTTCTCGTTTATGCATACCTCGAATGGGAATATGCAGAAGATATATATGTATGTATATATGTCTGTAAGTTAACCGCAAGTTTTCCAGTGACGAGAAAAGAGGATGCTACTTGAACGGGGATTTTATGAACCTTGTTGTTATGGGTTTGTTTCGATAAATGATAAGAGTAACTCGTCCATGATGCACTCGTACAACGGGTTCCTTAAATGCGGATGGCGTATTAGGGATTTGCCCAATTTCATTAATAACGCGGGTAAGTTGTCTCAATCACTTGTTGCCTAGATAAGAGTCTTTTGATTTTATCTGTGTATTAATTAGTATATTGTTTATATTAATTACTGTAATATTAATATCTGTACATTAATACACCGATTGTCCTTATTAAACTGTAAAGTTTAGGGTCAGACCCTTATTGTGTTAGCCAATGTTGATCGCGTATTCGAATGTCCAAGCCGATTGTCGAATAAAATTATTTACAGAGTAGTAGCATAAACCTAGTCCCAAATCATATCATTAACTGTAAAAGAAAGGTGGAACTGTTTTTAAAAAATGATAGAGTTACTGATATAGGTTTGAGTTATTAAAATATTATATAGGATCCCTAGGAATATGTCAAGAATCTGTCGAAATTGCGTAGGTTTAGGGATTATAATATTTGGTGTTCATTCTTATTGTTGCTTCCAAAACTCGGTGGAGATAGAGCACGTTTAATGAATATATTTTCCTAATCTGTAGTAAAAAAAACATCCTAGAGAATAAATAACACCTCTCTCATAAGTTTTCTAGACAGAATTTTTATGTAACCTTGCTAAAAGAAACAGAAGCAAGTAGCACTGTTAATGATTTACTGTTTTCATTTTAATTGCAAAAAGAACTGAACGCAATCATCAAGCACTGAAATAACGATTCCATAAGGAGACAAAATCGTCTGGAGCATTACTTTTTGGTTCTGTTTCAGTTACTTCCCAAAATGAAGGCTTCGCTGCATCAAAATATCGGTTGAAACTCGAGAGCAGAATGAAGTCAGACTGCGGAGACAATGCAGCGCAACAGAGGCCATGGAGACCACCCTTCTAAAGTTGATAGCAACCCAGAGCAAAAGGCCGTAAATCGGGAGGGAAAACCGAAATCATTCCCTAAATGCAGTTTCACTCACTGCCGCAATCTCCCCGCGCGGAAATACTCCGGTCGGAAGGTAATTGTAATCAGAAACGTTTCGGAAACTGAAACCACACGCGTTCATTAATATTTCACTCCGTGAGCGAAGCAAATTCAAGAAATATCTCCGTTTTGGTTCCGGCTTTGGAGCGAAACCAAACATCAAGGATTTCATTTCGCTCCGAAGTGAAACGGAAGAGAAGTCATGAATTTCAGTTCGGCCAGCATCCTGGCTTCGACGCACCACCGTGCGACCTGCTTATCTTAACAGCCTACAGCGGGAAGTGTTTGGGGGGCGGCAATGGTCCCTCCTAGGCCATCGTAACGGCCGCTCGGTGCTACCCGTGAGCCCAGGACAAACAAAGGAAGAGATCACTCGAGACTCTTGGCCCTTGCCACTGCTCTCAGCCCTCCCCCCTCATTGCATCTGAGATACTCTTTAATCTTTGCTCTCAGCCCTAGCGCCCTCCCACGCCGCTCTCCTCGTCTCCTCTCCACCACCCTCGTCCCCATCTTGGTGTGCCTCGCCCTCTCTCCGTCTCTCAAGGGGGAGAGGATCTCTTTCCCACTCGCAAAATACACTCCCAGATACGCAACTTCCTACCCTTCTTCCGCTACCCTCTAACCTCCAGGGGTTTGCCGTGTGGGCGATTTTATCTCGCAAGGAGCTGTTGTGACTCTTTTCGGCCCCAACAATTCGTGTTTCATCGCTTACGCCCTCTCAAGGAACGAGTATAATGCTCATAGTATTATTATGCATTACTCGTGCTACCATATTATTTCTCTGGAGAGAATGTCCAAAAATATCATACATGCCTTTGAAAAAATGAACAAAAATGAAGACGGAAGAAATATAATTAATTGCCAATTACAGCAGGAGAAATCAACACAGGAAAAATCAAAATGGAACGAAAGGTTGTTGGGACTGATTTGGAAATTATAACTACATGAAATTATACGCACTACGAGTTTCCGTTGAAAAAATAAATACGCAGGTACATAACTGACATTCCTACCCAGATCGGACAATATTGTGTCCTTTCAAATAGATATTGCTCAAGCTTTTCCAAATACCAGTATAGTTTAGAAATTGATATAAAAGGGTGATAACACCTCAGTGTTCTATTTTTCATACAGTGAAACTTCTTAAAAATGTACACATCACTAATTTGATCATAATAATGACGTATAGATGGAAAGGTAAACGTGATTCACATTGTGTTCTGATCCATTTCCACCAAATCATGCCTCCATTTACCTTTGATATACCCTTAGAGTGAAACATCAAATTCAAATATATGCTTAGATACTTACACTGAAATATAAGTACCTAAGTACGTACTTGACCTTGATAATCAAGTAATACATGTATGTAATTATACCGAAGTACTCATACGAAATCATTGCGATACTTGTAATTGATCTTTGTGACACATTACTTCAGTTTGACGTACCAATAAAGTAAAGGGTTATAACAATTCACAGAAGATTCCCAAGTTTCTAAAGGTTAATGGAGTGGAATAAAATGAAAGAGGAAGGTTTAGGCGTCATTATTAAATCGATTTCTGGGCAGAATAAGGAAAATGATTTTTTAGATACGGATGAAACTGTCGAAGTCTAAATCAGTTAGTATTTGCTATGTTGATGTTTAAACAGAAGATAGATAGAGGTATTACTATCGTGGAATGAGTACTCGTTCCCTTTTGATGTTTTTTTATACTTAGTGTCAATTTATATTTAACCTCGTCACATAATGAGTGGAAGCCATCTCTCATCTTATATATATACCCTTCATACGAGGTATTTCAAGGGGATTGTTTTCCACTGACTAAAGGCACCGCTGCCGTTATTTCAATTTTTTAGAGCTATTTTCTTGTACTGTTACATTAACTTGTAGAATAATTTTATAATTACCCGATAAAGTCTTTAGCATAAAAAATCAATGATCCTAGTCATATTTCTATTGAATTAAATAATTTGCGATACATACGAGATTCGTACATTTGATTAGACTGGCGTCGATGTCTACCAGAACTGTAGTTCGTCTTACTCCAACCATATGATTTGATACCTACCTATCTCCTGTGTATAGCATCACTCGAGATGTTGCTTCCTCTTTATGTATGCATATAAAGTTCAAAATATATTCTGAAATTTGTAAGCGTTCAAGTTATCAATCCTTTTCTCTTCCATTGAAAGGAGCAGAGGTATATTTTTCCTCTCACGAAACACCCAGCAATATTCGTTTCGCGCAACGCTTCAACCTTTCTCTCCCGCCGTCTCCTCCACATCCGTTCATCACCGATTCCTCCCCCGGAATCTTCTCCTGCCACCCCCAGTCCCTCCACCGCCTACTCTCTTGCTCCGGGCCGTCTTGCTTCCATCGCACTCGGCTCCACAGCTATTGTTCCCTCCTTCATACACCACCCTTTTCCGGGGCGGAACTCGGATTTCCTTAGGCGCAGAATTTCAATATCCGGATTCCTCCGATCGGCAGTTCTTACTTTTCTCGACTCAATGACAAACACAGAGAGAGAGAGAGGGGGAGAAAGGGGAAAGTGAGAGGAAGGGACAAGGAGGGGTGGAAGAGAAACGGAGGAATAGATGTGGTGGAGATTGGGAAGAGAGGAAGCGAGGAGGGCGTGCGGGAGTCGTGTTGGAGAATATATTGGGGCGTGGGAAGGCGAGGCGAGGGAGAGACGGAGGGAAAGAGATAGAGAGAGAGAGGGGGAAGGGAAGGTTAGGGAGGGGAGAGAGAGAGAGAGAGAGGGTGAGGGAATGAGAACGGCGGTAGGGGAACAATTATTGACAGGCGGAGAGTAGGAAAAGACAATGAGGAAAGAGAAGCACTGGGAATGTATTGAGCCGAGGGGATTATGAGAGTTTTCTGCCCGGTGGACGAAGTGCACTCTTGAGGTTCTGGAATTTTTAAAATAGCAATGCGACTCTAATGATCTCCTCTGATGTGTTGCGGAGTGGGGATGCCGAAGCCACCGCGGATCTTTGGTAGTCCGCCCGCAGAGGCGGTGACTGCGGCAAGAAGACGAGAGGTCGAAATTACTACTCATATAACCGGTGAACCTCGATGAAAGTTCTTACGGTCCACGTGACCGTAAAAATAGTTCAAACCTATCCATAACGCTAATGGATTCGACCCAATTCTGCACTGAGATAGTCATTTCCGTGGTGGACTGCCGACTTTCATTACCTTGGATATCGAATAACGTATGATTTTCTTCTGTGCACTCACCATAGAGAACTCAAAATGCTATAGCTCTATTAGCAAGAGGAATTGCCCACTTCTTCCAAAACCTAAAACTGAGGAAAGAGTGAAGAATGTATAAAAAAGTGCCTTTTCCCGTTTTTAATTACATATCTGAGGAACATTCTCGCCACTAAAAGGGCTTAGTTATACAAAATTCTGAGATAATGCGTCAAAGAATAAATTCTTCGAAATAAATGTCCTTGACTAGAGATAAATGACTTATTTTTGAACGCGTATGAAAATAAAGCGAACATCAGATCCGTACAATGTTTTCCCTCCTGAATGGCACTTTCACTAAAATGCATTTTGAAGGCATTACATTTAAGATGCTCCCTAATATTTATGAGATTCCCGCTGCATTAATGCCTATTGATCGGCCGTTAACGCAGAGCGCCGCAAGGTATCGTATGGCTGCGAGGTTGGGCAGGAATTCCGGTTACGAATTAAATTTTTTTCTTTCACAAGGTCGAATCGTAGGGAGTCCAAAATGATTAAATCGAAATTCTGATCAATAATTACGACTTTTCGATGAAATTAATTACAATATCGAACAATGCCAAGAGAAATTGTCTTCTAGGGCCGGAGAAAAGCAATGAGCTCGGACTGTAATTTTTCTGAGTCGTCTGCTCGTAAAGGAGCTATAAAGATGGAAAACTGGGATGGATCACAATCGTCGAGGAGAGAACCAATTCCATTAAAATTTAATTGAGGTATTCGGAGTGACGAGGTCTCTTTCCCCTCTCTCACCGTCTGCCCCTCTGCCCTCTCACTCCGACCCCCAAGTCATCTCCTCCTTAGCCGCGGGAATGTGGGATGGTGACATTCCGCCATTTCCGGCCTCATATATCATGAAAAGATTTCATTATAATTATGGAAATTGAGGTTTTTCTCAAATGATTTGAGCTTAGGGATTTGGAGAGAAGTTCAAACACTGGAAGGAATTATATAACTTTGGTTAAAGTTCGAAAAAGAAGGCGGACGAGAAATAACAGATTTATAGCTCGTTTTATGGATTTCTATTCCCTTATGCAAGGGTTTTATAAAGATGCCACAGAATACGACCATCATATAAAACGACCAATCTTTTTATAGGAGCTGTTAAAAAAAAATCAGAATGTAGGCTTTTGAGCATCAAAAGAAAGTAGTTGGCCAAAATTAATAATGAGATTGAAATTAGTGAACCAAAATCCATCTCTTCTTTTTGCTATGCAGAAAAAGAGTGTCGAATTATCTTATGGTGGCCGATAAAATGATTGGCGTGAGAGAATAGGGCGAGTTAAAGGAAACAAATTCCGTGGTGAAAAAAGTACGGCGGATGTTAAATTAACTTCATGGGACTATAAAAATAATTATTTCAATTAAATAAATGGATATAAATATTTAAAAAAAATTATAAGGCATACAACAAAATACACTATAGATTTACAATGGTATAATTTTAATTTTTTAAACCTGCATAGATGCAGCACTCCTATGGTCATCATCGTCAAAGGTTTCAAATCCGAGGATTGATTTGTAGCAACTCTCCAAAATATAATGCAAAATTTCAGAGAGTAAAAATCATCCGCCTTGACCTAAGGCGGATGATTTTTACTCTCTGAAATTGTTGCATTATAATGCACACATAGCGGATGACTCCGTTAAAAGTTACTGTTGCGGCATCTCCCGCAGTTCCTTGAAATGAATCTCCAAAATATCCTTTGCCCTGCCAATCTCTTCATTCTCTCATAACTCCTTGCGCCGAAATGTTTCATTTCCTACTTCTTGAAGTTTATTCTAGGTTATCTTCTCTAATTCTTCCACTCCATGTTTCCTTCAATTAATGATATTCAGTAAACTTGCAAGTCTCAGGATGTGTACAATCAATTTCCCTTTCTACTTGTAAGTGTCCTGTATTGACTTCCCTATTCAACCACCATTTTAAGTACCTCTTCATTAGTTACTACATCTATCCATTTTATTTTCAGCATTCTTCTTTAGCCATATTTCCATTGCCTCGATCTTCTTATTACTGCTACTCCCATCGTTCAAGTCACGTTAAACTAACGTGGTTTCACCCTAAATGTGAGATTTTTTGAGTGACACAAACCACAGGCAGTAGAGGGAAAGGGACATTATTTGTAAATTTCACACATAGCTTTCAAATAAGCTGAGATCTACCCTTACCTATCAAATCAACCTCCGCGTTGTTTACTGTGCTCTGGTTGACAATACTATCTCGGCCTAGTTTGTTGGCAGTGCATTCTCCGTAATCTTTGTTAATAGTTGCGAATATGTGCGTGTGGATTTATTTCACGAGACAGCAATTTTCGTCTTCATCAGCTCATCTAGGGAAAAGCTAAAGTAAACAACAACGGAAAAACGTTATTTAGAGTAAAGTGGAAACTACGGTGAGGACAACGAGTGACGACCTCGAGTCTGAAGAAGGAAACTGCAATGCTTCTGAAAGGTCTTCTCAAGAAGGAAGGGCGAACTTATCCAAATATCTTGGAGAACCCTGAATTGCCAGAATGATGATATTACTATTTACACGTTAACATTCGGTGAAATACTAACAACCGAATCACAATTCCCTTCACTGTTTTATATAAATAGTCAGAGAGGATCACTGGCTTGGTTCCAATTCATCACTTACACTGTCACACGGATTTAAAATTTCTCAATGAGAAAAAATACTCCTTGAAATTAGTTTTTTCAGTGTTGTTTCTATTTCTAGTGACTTACTTTGATATAGTCCCTCTGGTATGGTATGGTAAAGTCATTCAACGACAACCAAACCAACCAAGTGATCGACTAGCGACGGAAATGGAAAAGATCAAATCACACAAAAATATAAATACCGCAAGAATTATTAAAAGAATTTCAAAACAAAATTAAAAGGGGGATTACCTTTAAAATATTATTTGGAAAATAACTTTAACATAATTCCCATTATTGTTGAACTTGTCATAGATTCTCATAAAGGAATGGAACAATTCAACGAAATGGTACAAATTGTTAATAAAAATTGTCATGCTTTTGTACGAAGTCGTAGGCAAATTTTCAGACAAATATAAGCCGAAAGTGGACTCTATCAAATATTTATTTGATATCACAAGTAATGATTACAATAAAACTTATAAACGTTTTAAAATTAAAGAATTAAAATGGGTCTTTGGCTGGCATGTAATTATTGCTAGACTTCATCCACGAAGCCTCACCTGAATATCTCGGGTTTAACTAATCGAGCAGAAAGAAATGGTAATACATCCTATCCATTTTGCTAACAGTCCTGGATACACTAAATGGTAACCTTTAGGTACAAATAAAAGCGATTGCGTATTCAATATTCTTGGTCATTCACACGAGTTAATGGATCTGGATTAAACTTGGGAGACTGGAAATGCTTGCTTGCCCTTATTATCAAACCTTAAAAACTGATGGGGTTCGGTCTAAAAAAATGCCCACGCTCCGGGGCCCGCAGCCAATTTCATTGCTAAATTAAGTTATTACTCTCTGGTATTTTAAAAATCTATATTAACTTTAATAGTTTTAAAAGTTTGATTGGACTTTATCTACTATTATATTGATAAAAACTCCAGGGCAATGACAGAAAAAAAGGAGTCCCAAACTGCTAAAACCAACCCCTCTGATAATTAAAATCCAGATTTACTCTATATTATAATACTAAATGAATAATTGTATACAATCAATAACCTTGAAAGTTGAAGTATGAATATTTTTTATGGTAAAAGTGTCAACAATATTCAACAAAACCACACTGAATTCGGAATGTTTTTTTAATCCATAGATATATACCTGAGAATACCTCCACTCCCACGAACAACCCCAAAACCCTCTTGCCGGTGCTGTAATCCCATATTTAACCCATTAGAGCTTAGGCAACATAATAAAGATAAAGCCATCACTTGGCTTATACTTAAAAATTATTGAGAAAATTTAGTTTCAACAAGAGGTTGAAAATGTGAACAATTTCATTTTTATTCAAGAATGTAAACGACAGTTCTTCTTGAATATAACAATAAGTTTTCAAAGGTAATGTTGAAATATATATGCGTGTGTGTGTATATACATATATATATATATACATATATATATATATATATATATATATATATATGCATTCATAAATGTATACATATATATGCATACATATACATACATATGCATACATATGCATATATATGTATACATTTATACATACATATAATACTGTATACATATTTACATACATTATACAAATGTATACATAATAGGATAATGATAATGAAAACTGTTGAGATTGAGAAAATAAATTATAATATAATTAAGATAAAGTATATGGTAGACTATGAGAAACGGAAAACTAGCTATCTATAATTTGTGGTAAGCCCTGCAAGGCTGCTGGAAAAAAAAAATGACAGGATTTCAGCTACTATATCCCAAAACAATCGACATGTCTACATTTTAACAATTAAGGGTAATTGATAAATAAAATATTAACTTTACGTACAGATGAAATTCCGGAATTGACTCGGAATATGTTCTCTCCTTAGTTTCCCTAATTAAAACGAAAAATATTTTAGTTCATGGAAGTAGGTACATTAAATTAATTATAAAGCAAGCTTGTAGTTCATGTGTCGACATATTTCATATTAATTGTCAAAAGAATGAGAGCTCGCTCGTGAGAAATTCAATTTTTACTCGTTAACCTTTAGTTAATTAAAATTGCCCCGGGGATTCTACCTGCCTGAAGCAATATAAATTGTTTTTGCCAGGACAATTCCCAAAGCCCATGCTAAATTTGTCATGATCATCCCAAAGCCGATGCTAAATGTTAAAGTCCTTTACTTCGTTTACTTATGTATTACAACTTTCACAGGCAGACCCTTGAATATAAGATTTCAAACATACGCCATACATATGGTATTCCGAGTTTTATTTTCGTGAAACTCATTCGTGGTGGCCAAATCAGTTAACAAAGAAAGGCTTATGTGAATAATTCGTGCATTACATAAATGATTATTACCCCCGGAGAAAGCCGTTATTTATCCAAGTTTACATTTTAATAGGTAAAATACTATCGCCACAGAGTTCTAAAAATAAGAGTCAACACTAATAGAAGTGCGTCGAATATTAACGGTCATACCATATAATTTTGCGCAAAATTATCACTATTTTTTGATCAAACAACTGCTGGGGAAATAAAACGGGGAAACGATGAATTGTAAAAGTCCAATTCAATTCAATGACTAGCTATTCAAAAACAATTTCTTCTAGTATATTTCGACTATATAAATTATATCTCAGGAATGTAATTCACCTGTTTATTCTCAACATACCTATGTACCAATTCTTTATCCGCGGATGGGATACATAGCAAAAGGAATATAGAGAAGGTATACATTTCAATTTGTTTAAGGTACATCCACAAACCCACTGGTCTTAACAAAATCTACAGTAAATGTACGCTTGCGCTGCAGTTGTACAGTTAAACTTACACGTCAATTTACAAGAGCAGACCTTTTTCATTTTTTTACCCAGCTATTCTCCATATGTTTTGGGGAAATCGTTGGGTTTTACTAGACAAGAGAACGAGAGAGACGCGTAAAAAAATTATTTTTTTTTATTCAAACCTGCATAACCGGTTCATTAAAATTGGTAAGAAATTCTTCGACCCCAAATAAATTGCGACACGCTAATCTGAAAATGTCCGAGCGGGATGAATGCCAATTCTATCGCGATTTCCGAAAGAAATGGCCAGCGCCATGAATAAAACATGCGAAACAATGGCGAGCAGTCGATAAATCTCTCGCAGGTAACTTTCCCGTTTTGGCATATGGTATTTTATCCCGATTCGTTGCCATTATTTCACATCCCAATAAAATGAACGTGATAGGCCTATTGGATCCTCAGGTGAGGGGTTGGTGCAGTTTTTATGTGGTCCAATTAAAAAAATGTCCTTTGAACCTACTATGGAATATATAATAAACTAGTCCTAATCAGACAATAATCAATCTTTCTTAAAGCCTTCTATAGAAATACTTTGAGTGAAAAAACAACAGATATCTGAATCCGAAAATGCTTCTTGACGTCGCTCATTATCTTATTCGAGATACTTTGGATACGAATACAAAAGAATGTTTTTATACTAGAAGTAATGCTCAAGAAGATTAGTCTGTCCAACGGCCAAATAAAGTGAATCTATTTTCACTCTTCAAATAGAATAGGAAAGAAAACTTAGCGGTTGATATTAACTGCGAGCCTTGCATGGAGAGATCGATTAATTGAGTTGAATCTATTATGCTCCTTTCCGTTTTATTTCTCATTCACAGCGTTTTATTAACAAATCGAGAGTGACAAAAATTTCATTCAAAATGAACACCGTGATGAACATTTGAAATATATGTCGGTTTAGCAACAATAACAGAACATTATTTCACGGTTATACCAGAATAGAAAAATATTTATAGCAACAAATAAACGGTAAAGATTGGACATAAATTTTAAACTTTTGACTATATTTAATATAAAACATCGGAAGCTTACAGACAAAGTAAACGGTCTTGTTTTTAATTGCCATCAAATCGGCTCGGTTATACTTTTAAGTAATATATTTTTTTAAGTAATCAAGGTGCTATTTAAGAAATAAAAAGCTGTTTTATTCGGATTATAATACCTTGAATTGTGCTAGTGTTCTTATTAGGAAGAATTCACACAGGTTACCATCTTACTATTGCAGGAAGCGTTGGTGTCACATTTGGAAAAGGATCCAACAAAAGGCGAAAATACGCATACTTTAAGAAACTATTGCTCCATGCTCTTTATTTCATGCTTAAGAGAACCATATGCGGTTTCGGGTGGGGCAATATTTCCGAAGCATATCCACAAGTTTTACTTTTTCGTCTTTCTACTCAAAAAACCCATTACATTGCTTTTACCTGGTTATTTTTTACATTATATCTATCGTAAAAAAGGAAGGTGTTTTATTCCTTAGAAATATATTCGCAAAAAGACTCAGCCAGGTGCTGCGTGCCACGTTCGCAGCTACACACCACAGTACTGAACATAATTGGCATAGAATGGCACGAGTTTGCACTCGATTCACCTCAACAATTACCAAGCGTAAATAATGAGCTGCAAACTACCTCTTTTTATAAAACGCAGCGATTATGGCAGCCAAAATAGCAGCGTGATGTTCTCAAGAAAAAAGGATAAAACGGTGCATGGAACTGGAAGGCGAAAGGGCGAATTAGTACGGAACAAAGTACTGGATTAATTAACTCACGTTCTTCTGGGGAAATAATAATTTTCTTAACTTGAAATCTGCTATCCTCGAATAATGTATTAATGAAGAATGACATACCTACCTCTATATTTTGGAGAGAGATAACGAACTATGAGGGTCTATAAAACATTCATTATTAGTATACTGGAAGCAACGAATGGAAATCACTGGTAACAGTACCCATAAATCAGAAGATAAATTAAAAAAACTGAAGTATGAGAAAACGAAGTGAAAATCGCATTTTCAAATAAAGGAAAGACGTGCGTCTCACTCCCGTAGGTAATTAAAATTGCCAAGAAAAACGCAGCACTTGTCCGTAAGTGTTGAAGCGAATATTAATACACGGCAGATATTAACATTCCCGTGTAAAGTAAAACATATAAAGGGAATTGATGAAGATACTCATTCTTTGATCCTGAATACTTGCAATGCTGCCAAAGTGCTTCTTATCTTCATATGCTAGATACCTAACAGTCGAATACATCTAAGACTCGAAGTGGTGACCGGCCGATTAAATTAATTCAAATGCACTGTCAAAGAAATTACAATTTAATTACAAGCAGGAGTTATAATACTACATTTCGAAAGTATAAAATACATTGGTCGTTCTTATTTCCTTAGAAAAAATAGAAAAATATTATTTTGGGTAGCTATTTATTAATTTTTATAAATAATAATCTCCTTTTAGCTCGATGCACTTTTCCCAGAGTTCCCACAACTTTTTTAAGCCGTCCAAAAAGTAGGATTTTGGAACATTCTCAAATTAGGCAAATGTACTGGCAATGACCTCGTAAATCGTTGTTCACCAAGTCATTTTTCTATGTTCGAAAATAGACAAAAGTCACGGGGGGCCAAATCTGGTAACTGCGATGGCTGTGGTAATACTTTAGAACCTTATTCCCATAATTTAACCATCGGAAGTGCGTAGGTGTGCACCCGTGCGTTGAGTTGCTGGAAGATAATTTTTTTCTTTACCGAATGAGGACTGACAGGAATGAGGACGATTGAGGCTTTTTCTTGATTTCTTTGCTCAACCGGTGCAATAATAATACATAATACTCTCCATTTATCGTTTGTTATTTTATCAAGTAATCGATGCTGACGGGTCCACGTTCATACCAAAAAAACCGTGGCTATCACCTTGTCGGCCGATTTCACCGTCTCGTTCAAAGTTACGCGTATATGGTTAAACTGCACAGGGTGGCGATGAAAAAAAATGACAAACCAGAATCGTCGATACGACTGCGTTATTCATCCACTGAGAACAAATGCGGCACCTTCATGCCCAGATTTTTTTCCCCTCCACTTTTTCATGCAATTTTTAAAAAACTGCACCGTGCAATACGCTTGTGGTCTATCATTTCGGAGGAAGTCAACTCCGCTGGGCGTTCCAAACGACGTTCATCGTTTGCGGATATACAGCCAAGTTTAAACTCATTTACCCAATTAGAACCAGTCGCAAACACAGGAGCATATGTGCCATGAACTTCATGCAACTCGGCTTTGATCTCTTTCGGTTTTAAACCTCTAAAATATAAGTGTATAATCACCGCAAGAAGTTAACTTTGTTCCATTTTTCTAAACAAATAAAAATTTGTTGCTTCAACGGACTATGAAAATGAAACCACGTGAGGGATATAGATTAAACTTCAAAAGCAGTCTTGTGAGAAATGTGGCTTACCATAAGCAAAACTTTTCCAATACTACGATATCTCTTAGATTTTCTAAGATGTTCGTTCAATAAGAACGAACGAAATATTTTATCTATCAACTCTCGGTATTAACCCGAAAACAATAGTTCAACGTAATACATAATTTAGAGAATACATATTAATTTTTAACATTGTTGCATTTGCCAAGGAATCAGAACAATTTAACCTTGTAGTTAACAAGTGAGAATATCTAATCAAAATTATGACATAGCAAGAGGGTGAGAAACGTTTTCTCTCTTAAAATACGCCTAACAGCTCAAATGTATCAAAAGTTTACTTTTTTTGCGGAAGTGTAGAACTTGCTGAATTACACCGGAGACTTTCTGAGAAGCTGCTGATCTTATCGGTAAATCTTCAAAACAGTATCTAGTTAAAACAGACATAATTGTCATTATTAGTGAATATTCATAGAGCTCTAGTCATTTGTATACCTTAAGTCTTTTATTGATATTAATCAATAATCTTTTTTTCATACGTCCGGACCCAGTTTCTCAAAGTAATAAATCAATAAGCAAGGAACGCACTTAGCCTATAAAATCTCTTTAACTAAAATGCACCTGTCAAAAAACAAAATTTTCTAATTTTTGAGCGAATTTTTTCCAGAACTTTCAGCATTAAATTTACTGTTATTTTTTAGAGAATTGATTTAGAGCAAGTGTTGTGAGAGTCACGATGCTTCATGCTCATATTGATTTGCATACCTATCCTCCTTTTATTTAATTACAGCATCGCTTTTTATGTTTTTAATTAGTTCTACAATACATACTCAGCAGATATATTACATAACTGAGATAGTTAAGTTAAAATGATGAAGACCTCTGACTAATGACATGTTTCTCTCCCAGACTATTTCTGTCAATATCCCATAATATTCATAGGGGGAAACAAATAATCGGTGCAAAATATCGGGGCTGCAAATTTCTATTTTTTTGCCTTTCAAACTCGCTGGAGGCCGAAAAATATCGAAAATGTGTGTTGCTGATTTTCCTGCGCCGTGAGCACGCGCGTAGCAGCACGCACGCACACGTCCGCACGAAGACACACGTTCCCACAGCGTGCACCTCATCGATGAAAACCCAGAGGCGATGAGTCGATGGCATCGGCGGCGCAATATCGCTTAAACCGTTTCTCTCCGGCTCAGTACTTCTCTCTCTCTTCATCTCGCTCCCTCTCTCCCGTCCCCCCTTTCCTTCCCCGTGCCTCAACCCTCACCTTCGACCACCTCTCTCCACTCTCCTTCATTCCCACCACCCTTCCTTCTATCAGGCAAAACTGAAAAACTCGTTCGAAGCCTCTCTCTCTCTCTCAAAGCCCTGCCCCCTCCGAACCCTTTATCCCGATCTCTACCCTCCCCTGGCCCTTCCCCGCGTCATCACGGGGGGAACCTCGCGAATTCCTCCTCCTCATTCCCGTCTCTTCTCTCGTCCGAAACCCCCTCACTCTCCCCCCCTCCTTCTCGCCCCACACCCCCTCACATCCACTCACTTCGTCCGTACGCACTCGAACAGAAGCTTTTACCGAACTCCTACTTTTTTCATGGGAATCGCTTTTTCCGGCGCGCAGTGTACGCGGAGGAAAGTTCTCGGTCCAACCACATCTCCCCCACCCCACACTCCATTTGATTCCCACACTACCCCTCCCCATTCCCCTTCCGCGACTACCAACAACTCTTCCCTCCTTCCCCCTACTCCCATTCACCCCTAACTCCCCCCGCCCCCCCCCACTCATCAAGTTTCCATATCGTGTTGCGAGTTTATCGATCCATCGAAAAAGTGTTTCTTGCTCTTCATGTACCAGGAGGAAGAGGGTGAAAGAGGGGGGACGGGACGAGATGTTTGGGAGGGGTTGAAAAGTTTAAGGATTTGGGTAGATAGGGCCATGGGATTCCGCGGGATATAACCCGCGCGCGCAGGTCTGCTGCGAGGGCGAAGGGTTTTCCGCCGCATTCACTTCCTTCGGGGACACTCGAATGACGGATTTCCTTGCGGGCTTTTCTTATTCGGCGCGATTTCCTCTCGCTTTCTCCGCCTCCCGCATTATTTAAATCTTGGGAAGGATCAATCCCACCACCTCCTAAACCCCACTCATCGCTAGTCTATCCATGCTCTCTCTCCAACGAGAGCGCTCCGAGTCGAACAGAGTCCTCCAAAAATGAGCGATTTTTGGATTCTGATGGGTCTTGTGTCGTGCGGGAATTTTACGGCTGGAGAGATGGAGAAAGAGAACGAAATAGTGTGAGGAGAGGGGGGTGGAGGTGGGGGTGGAGCGAGCTTTTAAGCGACTGTTCCACCACACTTTTTGCCGGTTGTGTAAACTCCTGCACCTGCCCCCTGCACATTCGTCGAGCACTTGCCACACCCTCGCCACTCGCGGAGGACATTTTTATGGTGCAAAAGCGGTCGACTGGAATCGAGTTCTCGCGTCCTTGAGACAGGAGCGTTCTTACGCGAAACACCGGAATCGAAGGGAGCAGAGAAGGGAGGGGAGGCGAGGAGAAGCCTTTTCCTTCCGTTACCGACAATGGTGCAATTTCGCGGCGACTGACTGAGAATTAAACTGTCGGTCCGAGTGAACGTTTGAGCTGAAGTGTTTCTGAACGAATAAAAAAAACGAGTTTCACCTCAATGAAATGACAACATGTCAGCGATAAAAATGAGTGAAAACGCGGCAAGGTTTTATTTTTGCTAAAAATCATTTGGCATATCTACCAACGAATGAGTCTACCGTTTCCAAAAATCAATTTCTCTCTGCAGCCTTTGATCATGACGACGTTCGTCAATTTTGGCCGGGATACGTACGGACTTCTCTTTAAAATATTCCCACAATTTAGTTTGGATCGTACCCACATTTCCAGAATATCTTTTAAGCGACGAAACCGATGAAAAAAATATTATCTCAAACTCCGTTTGCTTACCACTCTTATTTATGAGTGATTAAATTTCAAAATAAAATAATTTAGTAATTTTAATGATTTTTACCATGATTCAATGATGAATATTTGAAGATATGTGAAAATATTATATTCGAGCGTCCAGTGCAAACACGATGTTTTTAATAAAGCAGTCAATATAATCAATCGCTCCAAAAAAATAGTGGTCGACCACGGAATATGATGAATAATGCGATACACACGCCTCATTCTGAGAAATTTTTTAATTTCTTATTATAAATAATTTACTTCCAAACTCAATCCGTGAAATTATGACAAAACTTCAAAACCATACATACCTTTTCCTCCGCGATATTTGAGTTGTTTTAATGGAGCAAAAATGTTATTAGATGACCGAAAAAAATTATGTCATTCAATTCAATGCAAATGCAAAGGAAAAACCTAAGGACTAGGGCTGAAATTCATTAAATACAAAGTCACACAGTCTGCGCAGGTTTTCACTGAGACCGGTAGTCAGAATTAATTTAGTCCCAATATTATAAATTAACTTGTTTCACAAACCGTCTGGTAGTATTTACCAATAGAAATATGATCCAATTTTGAATCTCTTGTCCCAAATATTTCTTCCTTCGCAAAGCAGAAGCAACCGATGATGTTTTATTCACATTAGCTTCGTCTGGATTCTAAATACAAGAACAACGTCAGAGAGAAATCAGGTGGATTTCTGCTGCAGATATTCTAGCTTTAGGGCAAATGTAGAGTTCTCTATGCATACTCTTTACCCTGTGAATCTGGCAGTTCATATCACAGCGAAGTAAAAGAATAATCGTCGAGTAACTAACTTATAGTCTATTAAATAACTCGAACGAAAACCTATAAAGTTTGAACGTAGTTCCAATTCCAAGCGTAAATTCGGAAATCGAGATGTTGCGTAAGAGCGATCATTTATATTTATACCCCTTTTTATTTAATTTATCTTGGAGTTAATTTTATACGAAAAAATTATATTTAAGTAATCGAATACTTATATTGGACATAACGTATGCGCTTCAGTTTCTATTATTTTGCATCGGGGATTAATCCCGAATATCAACTAAAATATATCATGACAGAATAGTTGCAGAGAACATGCGGAAGAAATTCTCACATAAAATAAAAATACTGACAGTGCCTTTTCAAATATATAATGATGCTCCTGAAAACTAACGAGAATGTAGGAAAAAGTTAGTTTTTGGTCATTCCTGACACTGCTTTAAAGAATAACGTGTATCTCAAATAATCTTTACGCTACCTTATTTTAACGAAATATATTTTTACAAATACGCACCTGTAATATGATTCGTTATTTGCTATAATGGTGGCATGGGCGATTAGATTTTTCTAATTAATATGCTCATCAATAATGTAATATTATTTAACCATAAATGATGTATTTGGCTCTAACAATCATTGGGACTTTTTTGTGACCCAAAACCAATGAATTCCTAAGGAGGTTTCAAGATGGATAGCATTCAATGTGTACGAGACATAGAGTGCCTAAATTAAAATGCATAAAATATTGTATATTAATATTTTGGTAATATACCAATTAAGGTAGGTTTTGGATGGGCTTACACGATAAACAACGTCACAAAGATACGTTTATTTTCCTCTCCAAACAATATACAACCTGAAATCCGGCACTAATAAAACTTTCTTCAATTGTACATATTTCCTTCCTCCGCTTATTTCGTCCATCATTCCTATTCCTATCCCTTCCTCTCTAATTTAGCGTCCTCTCCTCTATCGCATCCTTTATCATAGATAAGTAATAATGTTTATGAACGGAACATGTTTCAACTGGCTTAATCGGGTCAGCCTTCCAACAAATATGTATAAGCAGAGAAGTAGGCCTTGGATTGCAATTTAATACGCATAATCAAATATATCTCCATTGGATCAACATATGGAGCATGGAAAAAGGCTGTCAAGATTTTCCAGCAATTCAGAAAAGAAGAATTCATATTAAGGAGCAATCGCTTAAATAAACGGACACATCGTTCATGTGAAAGGAGTGAATCATTTTGAAGTTACTTAGTTAACTTCATCTGAAAGCAACGAGCCCTTGGCGTTGCCCTGGAACTTTTAAAATTAATAGAAGAAATTATGCTTGCGTTACGTGTTTGATGATCACATAAACAGGCGATTTTTATCTACATTTTACTCCTCCTCGACCATCCCAATCAGAATTCACTTGAATTGCATCGAATCACTCAAAATCTCATGCACCTATTCAATATTAATGCGAAGACAAGTTTTTCATCAAATCAACAAGCAACAAATGCATAAATAACGCGGACTTAAAAAAACAACTTCGGCGGAGTAGACGGTTCCCACCTGGCGGGAATGACGTTCCCCCGAGAAAACGCAATCATTTATCAGGCCGAAAAAAATAAAGATTTGGAGAAATAAAAGTTTCAAAATTAAAATCGCACGGCGTGAAACGTCTCCGTGGAAATTAGCTCCATTTCTCCGGAAGTCAGTCAGTCAGCCAATTTTCTATCCCAATTTCGTCGAAAACTTAAAAAAAAAGAAAATGGTTAGAATAAAAAATGACGTCAAATCCTCTCTTGATCTTGTATTTTTTCACTCCTACTCACCCACTATCTTTCTCTGTGTGTGTGAGAGAGAGAGGAAAATAATTTTACCCCCTCTTCAAAAAAGCATTTGCCATAAATCACGCACATCCACGATGCATCATTTCACTCCTTGACGTCCTCTCTCCTAGGAAGGGTGGAGTGTGGGGGAGATGTGGGGGACCTACCTCCACCGTCTTCTCATTCCACCCGCCATGGAGCGTCTAAAACTCCTCCTACCACCCACACACGACGCACCACCCGACTTTTCCCACAGCACCCCACTCCACACTTCCTCCAACTTCTTCAGAGTCCCTCTCTCTCTCTCTCCCCTTTCTCACTCTGTCCTTCGCCCCCTCGAACTTCCCCTCTTGCTCAACTTCTCCCCCTCCCCGCGCAACCGACCTCCATCCCTCACCATCTCCCGACAGAACGGCGAGAATTGAGTCTTCAGACATGTTCCCCGCTCCCGTTCCTTCTCCTCACCCTTCGGCCGCCAACCTCCCTCACCCTCCCTGTATACAGTCACATCGGCCGAGGGAGGGAAACATTTGGTCTCTCCTTTCGCACTCGCTCTCTCTCTCTCTCACTCACTCGCTCTCGTTATTTATTTCCTTTTTTTATTTTGGAAAACGAACTAGAGCGATCTCTCGCTCAAAATGCCGCGACACTATCCATCACTCAGTCAGCATCGACAGGGGAGCCAAATATCCGGAACGAAAATCGTGGAGCAAAAGGAGAGAAGTGAGGGGCGGAAGGGACGTGGAAAGGGGTGGCGGGGAGAGAGGACGGAATGGAAGTGGTGCGTGCGCACAGTGGAAGGATTATAGATGTGATCGAGGGAAGAAAAAAAAAGATGAAGTGGGCAAGGCGAAGGTGCGAAGTACGAGAGCGTTCGATTTAAAGGTTTTTTTTCCCTCCTCACACCTCCTCCTCCCCCCCCCCCCCCCCCCGAGCGAAGGCGTGTCTGTCACCGCCGGTTTAACGCAGCATCGAACCTACCTAATTCCCTCCCACACACATCCAAACAATGTTCCATCCGCCGCGCAGATCTTAAAATTCGTAGGGTCCAATGGAATCCAGGAATGAGAAAAAAGGAAACCGTAGTGGAGCAGTTGAATACCACGGTGATGGGAAATAACTTTCCGCGAAGGGATCGCAACGAACGTGATTTGAATTACTCTACCAACGTCAAGATTTTCCTTTGCCAAAGCTTCAAGTGGAAACAGTTCAAACAAGTCGAGAACAGTCGTTACTTCCGTCGGCAAAAATTCACACTCCAGTAGCTTACTTTGTTCACGTGACTATTAAGAATATTCTGGCATGCGATATTTTAATTATTTCGATATCGATTGGATATTGGGGGACATGAGATAATAATGGAGAGTGCGGGAAGGGAACGAAATAGTTGGATGAGCGGCAAAAGAAAACTCGAGGAATCTCAAACATTCGACCGAAATGAAATGGGAGGAGAGGCAATAGTAGGAGAAGGCAATGCATGGAGAAGAACGAAGAGGCATGGAGGAGGGGCATAAACAGGCTACCGGCAAGTCCCATCCTCCACCTCCTTCCTACACAACCCCTCTCCCCCCCTCCCAATCGTCCGCCATTCCCCTCCTCACCCCTCTCGCCTCCCCAGCTGCACGTTTCCGCCGTGAGAGTGTTATTTAGCCGGGCAGACCGAAAAAAAAGCCAACTCCGCAGACGTCGACCGTCTACGAATCGTTCATTCGCATCCGTTGACGCGAATAATCGGCTCTGTCAGGAGATCTGGAATGTCAGGTCCAAAATGTCGAAAACCAATTCTGCTAAGCTCCCAATGCTTCTGGGGAGAGTGATCGGGTGTGGTGGTGGTAGGGAGAGGGAGCGACCGTAGGGAGAAGGGAAGGGGGCTTGTGGAGAAGGGCGGAGGAGGGAGGGAGGGGGTATGGAAGGGCAGGAGGGGAGGGAAGAGCAGCTCAATGTGTAGGCGAGAGGGAGGTGTGTAGGGAAGGAGAAAGAGGGATAGATTGAGAGCGAGAGAAAAAGCAGGGTGCCCCCGGGGGGGGGTGGCGGAGGAGAAAGGGGAGGGGGTGTGTGTGTGGGAGAGGAATCAAGCTGCGAGGGCGGCGTGGGGTCGGGATGTGAGAGAGAGAGGGTGGGCGTCGGGGTGGAGTCCAAGGGGGAGAGAAGAGGGGAAGACTGCTGGAAGGATAAAGAAGGGATTCTCTAACCCAGGATTTGCCCCATTTCCTCCCGAGCCCCTGCTTAGCCCCCCGCCCTCCCCGCCGACCCTCTGCCGCACCTACCCGCCCTTAAAAGTCCTTGCCTAAAACATATATCCCTCCCTGTCTCCCTTTCTCTCCCTCCCCCATCCGCCGTTCCTTCCATCACTTTCTCCGGCTGCTCCCTGTTCCCCCCCTCTATACAGACACACACACGCACACAAATACAAATTCCCTCCCTCGTATCCCTCCTCCCACAACCCATTCCACACATCCGAATTCGTTTCTCCCTCCCCACTTGAATCCGTGTTATGTGGCGGGAAGGGAGATCGAGGATCGAGGAGGGGGAGGGGGTATGAGGAGGGAGAGTTTGAAGGGAGAGTGGGTGGGAAGGAGTGGGAGTTTCCGTGTGTGTGTTTGAGTGGATAAGAGAAGGCACGGAATCCCCAACAGACGTTGCTCACATATCCACTCGCCGGGAACCCAAATTCGTTTTAACGATCGGAAGAAAACCCCATTTAAAAAGGCCAAGTGCGAACGGCGTCGATGGGGACGAGGGAGGGAGTGGCAGAAGGGGCTCGGGACGGAGCGTGTGGCGGTTGGTGGCGCTAGCTGTGTGCGGAGGAGGTAACTACGACAATCTCCACATCCAAATCAAACTCCCTCCGATATGCCACCGATTTTTTTTAATTGCCGTCCTCTCCTTCCCTGTGACACCTTCCCCCCCTCCTCCCTCCGGACCCGCTACCCTTTTCGGTCCCCCTTTAAGGTCCCACACCCATCCCCCCCGCCCCTTGAAAACTGACGGAAGTGTCATCATCAAACAGCCATCAATCCTAGGATAATGCTGAGCGCAGCCTCGCCGATCGATGCTTCTATTTCCCACGCCCTCCACATCCTCACTTAGGTATTCCTTCTCCTTCACGTCTTCCATTACCGGCTCTCGAGCATGCATGGGGTGGAGGATCAAAGGGGGCGTGACCCCTCCCAAAGTCTCCTCCGAATGATAATACCGAAATGCACACTCCATCGGTTTCTCCCGTCGAGGGAGTTACAATTGAATTCAATGCAATGACGACTTGCTCTCTTTGCACCGTATCCGCTGAAGGGCTGTTGAACGCACATTTCACCTCTAAGCATGTGAATTTCCTGTATTCTGAAAAAAAAACAGTTCCGACGATGTGACCCCAGGTTTATGGTCTGGATACAGAGGGATTTCACATCTTAAAAGTCATTCGGCCTGACCGCGATGATTTTTATTCACATAGTGAACCTCTTGCATTACGGTGCACATCAGCGAATGAATCCGATAAACTTTCGCGATGTATCCTGATGTTATGAGTTTGAGAATGCGCCTGCCCATTGCCTACTTCATCGATCGCGATTGGTGTCTACTGTAATCGTACCCATCGCACCAGTTCTGTACCTTCAGAAAAGGGTGGATTGCCCTCAATTGAAGTGGCAGTACAAGGTCACAGATTGCTTAAATATAAAAATTTCTCTCTTTCGACAATTTTTACGTAATCATTTACTTTAGTTTTATTATTATTCTCACTCGCAATTTAACTATATGGTAGCCTTGCTTTCAGCTGATAACTTATATAAAACTTTGACAGCAACACACAATGTGAGAACACATAAAAGGAACACTCGAACGCTATTTCTTGATAATTTCGACGGAATTATCAAGAAATAACGTTTTAAGTGTTCCTTTTGTGTTCTCACACTGTGTGTTGCAGTCAAAGTTTTTTATTTAACACTTCCGTGTTACTTCGAAGAAATCATCTATATATATATATATATATATATATATATATATATATATATATATATATATATTCAAACACGAAATCCCGCCATACGGCGAACAAATATTCATTCACATGGAACACAAGAGAGGTGGGGAAGACGGCTGTGAGCAGATCACAAATGTAAAAATATTTTCCTCGACCGGGACTTGAACACCGGATCTCTCCACTTGCCGGGCGGATGCTCTAACCACTTAAGCTTTCGAGAAAATGTACTTTACACTGAAATCTGCGATCTTATAAAGCGCCAAAGTGCTCCGACTCATTACCCAGGAGATGGCGTTAGGGAGCTGTTACACCCACCAAAGGAGAAATAGACACAAGAGGAGAATGGACAGAGGGTTAGCAAGCATACAACATCATAAAGGATAGGGACGGTGCGTTTCATGGCACGTATAGCCAGAAGAAGAGACAAGCCACATTGGTCATATACACATTCAAACACGAAATCCCGCCATACGGCGAACAAATATTCATTCACATAGAAATAGAGAATTATATATATACGTCCCACTGGCAACAATCAATGCTATTTTTTTGCCTCAATGCGAGTCAATACGGATGTCGAACCATATTACATTCCCTCCTCTGGTTGTATCCAACTGTAGATTAAAGTGGTAAATAATTTCTGCATAAAATGGAATCCATGGGAAGAGCATTGAAATACGAGTCAATACGTAATTTTCATGCTCTTCCCATGGATTCCCGTCCGTAAATGATTAATAATTAATCATTTACGGATGGGATATTTCTCCCTAATAATTTTGTGTCGGATTATGAATTTTAGAGCTTCAAAAAATAAATGATGAATTAAATATATTCCAAATGTCCTGAATTTTTCCCAGTCTTATGGCAGCCGTCTTAAGTTATTCCCTTACCCCTATGCTACCCTATATACACAATGCCAATCCAGTGCACCCCTTTCCCATCCCCACAACGGAAATGAAAGGGCGGAGGGAACCCTCTCCTTACCGCTCAAATCGCTCCCTTCCTCCTTCCCGCATTCAGCGGAATCCCGTAGGAACCTCAAGGGTATCCTCTCTCTTCAATCCTTCCCCCGCACCCTTGCACACCTCATCCTCCTTGTCGCTCCGTTAGAGTAGGAAAAGGATTTGGGAGACTCCGAACGTAAGTCACCCCAGACAGGGCTTCGCGCAGGACACACGGCTATTCATTATGCCGATGTTCTTGGGTTTCTCCCTATGTCTACTATTTCCCGTCACCGAAATTCTTATTTTTCTACTGTCCCTCCTCTCCTCAATGCCCGGCCCTCTTTTATTCATTGCAATTTTTTGTGCTCGCAGTCGGGATATGCTCCCAAATTATTACTATTCGTACTCCTCTTTGTGAGGATTATTGCTTAATGGCTTATTTGCTTGAAACTTCTCCAAAAAAATATGCTGATACGAAGCTATCAAAAAGACTACATTTGACTCCGCCAACGAATTACTGAAAATCATGTCGTGTAAGTGCCGTACAATCGCTAATAGGTGTTCGAATTGTGTAAATAGTGCAAGATTGGTCTTAATTTGTGCTTCGGAAAAACACAGAGCCTTGAATTTATGAAATTTAATTACGTCAATGTTAAGAATGCTATATACGCGCAGATTATTTCTACAACTCACTTCAGGTGATATAAAAACGAATTTTTTCACCAGTTATTCAAGTAATCAACTACTCTTTAGAGTTTTTCAAATGTTTTCGTTATTTTTCAAGCCCACTTATAGCGTAGAAGTTGGTCTCAATTGGAATAAAATTGTTGGTGCATGCAAAAAAAACCTCTTCGCACATAGATTATTAAGATTAAGTCAAATAGGTGGGGTGAATAATTTTACCTTGGCAAACCATCAATACTGTCTAAAGTATCTTAAGTTTCATGGACGCTTAAGAATCCGCAAGAATGAATTACTTCGATAAAATTAATCCGGCGACAGTTTTCATGCCTGCGGAAACGGAATCAATATAGGCTGCAACTACTTCGATCCGGTGTAAATAAAATAAGACGGACTTCGAGAGACTGAGCAGCTGTCGAATCCCAACGACACTTTGGGATAGGTGACGGTAAACAAGGAATTTAAGCATCAAAAATACATTAATCAACCATAGAAAAACTTTATCAAACACACGGGCGCACGTACGCACGACTTCACCAAAAGCGTACGCAAAACCCATGCACCAACACACTCGCATGGCCCCATCAGTCCCGTAACAGAGAATTTTTTTTTCTTCTCTTCACTGTTTTCCCTCCGCGAACATTTACAAAAAAAAACAGTCACGCCACACAAAGCGCATTGCCGAATAAAATTTTCAAAGCAAGGCAAAACTCATTAAGCGCACTTTTCCGCGAGGGTGGATGGGGAAGTGGCGAAACGACGTAGATATATAAAATCGCAAAGTTTTCCAGTCCCTCCTCCATCCCGCTCTCTCTCTCTCTTTCCCTCCCTCTACTTCTCCCCCTTGCCCTCTTATTTCAATCCCCGCCTCGCGACAACGGTGAGGACGGACGGGAGCGGAAAAAAATAAGCGAAAATAATTCGAAAAAGTTTGGAGTCAGGGAGCGGCGGAACCCTTCGATGATTTTTTTCATTTTTCCTCTCTCTTCCTCTTTCCCCCCCCCCCTCCCTTAAACCTTCACCCCACGAACTCTTTTTCATTTGGCTTTCGACCAATGAAACGCAACGAAACAAAGCCACCTGGGGGTGCTGTGACGCACGGATGACGGAACGGGATAAATGAGGGGGAGTGGTATGAGGGTTTGCCGGTTACAGGCGGACGAAGGGGAAAACATAGGGGGAGAGAAAATCAGAAAGAGAGGGAAAGAGAGAGAGAAAGGATAAAAAGGAGAGAGAGGATAAAGAGAAGGAGAGAGAGAAGGAAGGAATATAATGGAATACATTTTTAGCTCTGGGTATCACCCATTGAGAAATTACAATTGTAAAGTTTTCCAGCCCATAAGTGAAATAAAAGTAGAGGTGGAACATATATAATAACACATTACAATACATTAGCCTAAGACACGCGTACACTTTAGTATTAGGCATTCAAAGAATATTACAACATTACGAAGAAAGAACAGGAGAGAAAGAAGTGGATGAAGGAGGTTGAGAAAAGGAAAGAGACACGGAGATAAAAAAGTGGGAAAGAAAATGAGAGAGAAATAGCAATGGAGATAGGGAAAATAGAGAGAGAAAGGGGGAAATAAAGTGAGATAAAGAGAAGAGATGAAGGTTGTGGATGAGAGGACGGTATAGATTAAAAAGGAATGGGAAGGAAAAGGCGGACTGGGTGGATATTTGGGTGGAGGGAAAATGAGAAAGGGGAGGGAATGACGGGTGGAACGGAGAGATAGGGAGGGTTTTCGGGACGGAAGTATGGGAAGGAGTCGGCACGGTGTGCCGGAGAGTGGGGATCTGAGGGAATGAGAGGAGATAATGGAAACCGCAGATGCGCCGGGAGGGATGACGCGAGTGACGGGGGAGGAATGTGGGGTGCTATAAGGTTACCTAGCGAGCACACTCGCCCCGCCTCACCCTCTCTCCCGACTACTGGCGGTCACGGATCGCTCCAGAGTCCTCTCAAGGATTCGTCGAACATCTCCACTTCTGCCACAGTCGGGTGAAAGGGTAAATTTACTTGAAAATGTTATCTTGTCAGACCGCAGAAATTCTTTGCGAAAATATAGATATTACTGCTCGGGCAGATGGTGAAAAACATGTTCCCTCCTTTGGATCTTTGTGCTAAACCATTCAAGGTCTTGAGGCATAGAAATTTCGCGGTTCTGGGTAATTCTTAGTCATATTGAAATTTTTGATTGGCATAAAGTTTGCAGGAAAATGTAAACCGCTGTTAAGTCATTTTCTTGTGAACGCCATAATCAGTGTAAGTATAAATGTATACAGGTATTCACTCCAATATAAACGCTCTAACAATATCGTAGGCTAGCAGCAACGAAGAAACACACACAAGATAAACATTAGTATAAAATTCTTGGAACATGAAATATTTACATCAGATACCTAACAAGTAAAGGACCAATTTTAAATGTAATTATCCAAACAAATGTTTAATTTCCACGAAAAGACCTAATCATGCTATATGTTAGGGCAACGTGTTTACACCTTTGCTTAAATGAAATTTATGAAAACTATCTAGTACGGTTTTAATTATGGATGCAAAATATTCCCACAGAGTGACGCTGGTCTCAATTAATTTCATTAATAATAGCAAAATATTTGATTTTAATGACGATTAAACTGAATAATTCATTTAACATATTTTTATTAGTTTCCCAACACGCAACACCGAATTTGCTTTGACAGATATTATTGTTGCGGTGGGCCAATGAATTACTGCCTTTTTTAGTCCCTCAATCACATGATAAAGAATGTTTAATTATGATGATATAAACTTTAAGTACTAAAATCACCCACAACTGGATGATTTGTGGACATGTATACTTTTCCATTCAACAGAGCAACTTATTTTAAAACCATAAATGTGAGATAATGCTATCAACGCCCTCGATTCGTTGAAAGAACTCACGAAACAATTGTCTTTAAATAACACTAAGCATCATTTATACAAGGCATTATTTATACAAGTTATATGCTGGTATATATATACTTATATATAAATAAAAATACATAAATATATTTGAAAAATATTCCATGGAAATCTTTTAATTGATAAATAATGAATCCTTTATTATAATTTTTAATGCTTTTAAAAATGGCATGATGGTTGTTATGAAATTTTATACTTATCGTACATCAATAAACATTTATTCACGAATTTATCAGTTAAATATGGCCACAGCAGATAGCAGGAATGAAAGTAAGAGTTGCTTAGCAATGAAATTAAATAGCTGTATTTTTCAATCGTTTTATCATGCTCAATTACATTTAATTTTTATTATTTCCCTGTTACTTTGCTGAAGGAAGGAATAAAACCGCTGAAGTAATGATAATATCATATAAGTTGTGATGACGAACCACTTCCTATACCATAATATGGATAATTAAATTTTTTATCCCTTTTAGAGAAGGAAGCCAACGGATATTTTCTCCTTATATTGTTTTTCAATTATTTCGGACATCACATGTCCACTTGAAATCACATGAGTCCATTTAAACCTTATTCGTTACCTACGTCTCTATCTGTCGTTTCAGGGAACTCTCTACAAAGAAGTTGCCCTGCAAAGTTCGCCCTTACCGCCGGGTGGTTTCATTTTCCATATATATATATATATATATAATATAATATACAATATTGTACTTGGAGACTTATAAGCTGTCCCGTTCTATAGGTCTGCTAGAAGTGTTTATACAAATGAAATTGACATTCATTTTTAAAGGACAGCGTTAAAAGAATTTTAGGTCTTCAATACGAGTATGATTTTCGTATAATGTCGTAATAAAGCAATTTTTTTGTAAGAAATGGAAAATTAATTAACAACTTAGTTAAATTTATTGCAGAAAATAAGGCGGATGAAATAAACTTTAAACGAAAAAAGATTAAATCCATCACTCATTAACATTAACTCCCATAATATGTAGTACTTTCCTATGATTAGCATCGGTTATTTCGGTGCCTAGTTCCTGTGATGCTAAGGGAAAAGCAAGTTCAAATATAAAATTCTAATGACATTTTGAAATAAATGTTTTTAAATGCAGGCATAAATGTATTTAAAACAGCCCAACTCTTTGTGTAATGCGCTATCGTGTATTTCCTTTTCCCAAAGTTGACTTACGCAGTCTCAGATCGGGCCCAGGTCTGAAAAATGATGTGAAATTTGCATGGAAAAGAAGTCAAGCAGCTTGGAAGGCAAAGAGAATTATTAATACTCATTATAACACGGCGTCATTTCCTCCAATTCGCCGGGTATATTTAGACTTCGCTGGAAGGACGCTTGATACGGTAAAATTAATGAGTCACGAGTTTGATGCAAATGGAGCATATGAAACTGTGAAAATCATATTACAGCTGCAATGGTGGAAGAACTATGAAGTAAAAGAAGACAACGCACTTTGTCCAAGTTTCTGTGAAAACCCTATCGGGGAGAATTAGTCTTTCACCGCTCTACTCCAACGAGGGCAGAGTTTGACTAAAATGATCGACTTGCCGTCGATCACTACGAGTTTATTCTGCATTGTGTTCCATTACACGTGTGCCCTCCACTGCAATGAACTCTTATAGTGGAAGAATCCAAGTACAGAAACTCCTATCCATTCATGTTAATGGTAAAAATTAACTTACTTTTACTTGACGGGGCACGAATGGGAAAAAATGACGTTACAAAAATTATACTTCAGTATTATTCAGTGAGAGTGAGTAAGTGAGAATAAGAATGCTATCAATAAGCGTACCTACTATATTTCGGGTTAATGATTATGTTATGACTAACATTTTCTACCGCCTCACTCCAGATTTTAAAAAAATAACTATAAGCCTTCTGTTGGAGGTTCATGGTCACACGCAAGCTCAACTAATGGCTGCAGAGATTTCATTTCGCACTTCGCTATATTGCGTTGCATTTTTGTCACTTCACGGTTTTCATTGCTCTCGTTATTTATACTAGCCATTTGCATTACTATCAGCAATAAATTTCCAATTCACTCGGATGAGGTAGTCCCAAATCAAATTCAAACTCTCATAATTTAATCAGTTGAGCTAACCTTAGCCATTTCTCAAAAAGGTTATTTTATGATAACCCGTATTTGCATTGGGCCACTCTCATTACAAAAATACATTTAAAAGTTTTAATCAGAGGCTGAAGTAATCAAATTCTATATAAATGAATGAACCATAAC
Source organism: Hetaerina titia (assembly GCA_037158775.1). Lineage (NCBI taxonomy): Eukaryota > Metazoa > Arthropoda > Insecta > Odonata > Calopterygidae > Hetaerina > Hetaerina titia. Next base: position 81,099,313 of record CM073768.1, on the reverse strand, counting down.
CTTAAGGCCCAGATGGGATTCGGGTATGTTCGAACAAAGGGGTCAAGTCGGAAACAAAGTATATTTTAAAAATTAAAATAACATAATTATGAAAGGAATGAAATGGAATCATTAAAATGGCCCACATAATGTTTGCTTACTTATAATGTATTCAGTGATTTTTCAGAGAGCATATAAGAAAACAATTAGCATAAATTGCGGCAATAAATCTACCTTAGAGTGAAAGGCTAAAACATCTACTTCTCTTTGATTTTTACCTTCGATTGGCGAAATACATTTTTTTTGTCCAATAAAACCAACGTATGTACAGATAAACATAAAATTTCTTTACTTCAACTAACCTAATTCTTCCGAGTAAGTGGGTGCCTAAAGTTACCGTCACCAGCACTTAGCAAGTCTACCATCAAGTAGAACAATTTGATCGAAGATTCTTTTAGCCTTCTTCCCTGACAGCATCGTTCTGCGTTGGAAAAAAAATATTAGTTCAGGAGGGAATTATGGTATCAGGGTATGTGTGTGAGAGTGCCGGGAACTGGAAAGGAAGCTGCTACACTTTACTCGAGAAGATGTTACCAAAGATGCTGGATTGGATATGGAAACGAGTAGAAAGAAGAGTCAGGGGAAAAAATGCGTTGATGTTCCTTCAATGAATTATTCCCTGCCGCAGATGAGAGACTGCCACCTCTTAAGCCTTAAGTTCGCCGCTCCATCCTTCGTCAGTTCTATTTCCCCCCGCCCCCAAAATCTCCCCCTTTCATCCCCCTCCCATCCCTTAACGTTCCCACGGTTCGCCTCCTCCTCTCTGTCCATCCCCAGCCTCCCCTGTAGCTTCCGCTTAGCCTGGACTCCTCATCGACCGTTAAATCATTGGGGTAAACAAGCCATTGTTTTGGGAAGGAGATGATGGAGCAGAAGCAGGATGAGAAAGGGGCTAAGGGGCGCTGGGTGGGGGAGAGGGGTCATGAAGAGTGGAGTCAACTCCTGGAAAATATGAGAGCTTTACACACACACACGTACACACTCTCGTACGCACACACTATATACAGCAGGAACACGCAAGGACGTGCATGTTCGACAAAAGTAAATTTGGCCACCGCACCGGAGATAGGAAGGCGTATCCGATCGAGGAGGGCAAAGAGAGAGAGAGAGAAAGTGGAAAGGAAGACATTCGACGGATAACGAAGGAAACGAAGGAAAGTGAAAGGATTAGCGAAAGAAGAGATATGAAATGGGAGAAATATGGGTGAAATTAGTGGGTTGAACATGAAAAAGAGTCGAGGGAATTGGTAGCATACCAAGAAATGGTAGTATTTTACGCGAATGTAAAATTAGACATCTTGCGAGTTAAGCTGGTGGTTCTATTCGTCACCTCGATCAAGGGCACCACCACTTTGAAAAGAATGGAGTGATAGAGAATCAGGGGATCAAATTGGTATGGTTTTCGGTTGTCATGGCCACTCATTTCAAACAACCGGGCTAGAATTCTGCAGAGAATTTTTCTATGATTACCTGGTCCCTCATCGGATGGCAATCAGTGCGAGTACTGCAATACGTTCGTGCAACGTGACGTTATGAACCCATATGACCTCATGGCATTATTACGAAGTGTAGATAAGTCCGAAGCTGAGTTCTCTTCATCCATCTTTTTCTCAATAAAATCCTATCTGCCTACACTTCTTGACTCTCAGGTAATCCTTTATGCGTGTAATGCGAAGGATGTTCTTAGACGATTCTCTCATAGTAATAAAGAGGTAAACCAAGACCATGAAAGTGTGTGAATTAAGAAAGAGGTGGGATTATATTTATGTTGGGTATTGACAAATTCAACGCATTTAAAGAAACATATACGTTCTCTTGCCTGTTTTCCTAAGCATGAGTAATGCTTTTTTAGCCCAGCAAGCAGATGAAGAGTAAATGCTGAACTTATGAATCCGTGCTGACAATGTGCGGAATTGTATAGCGCGTCATAGCGAATGGTTTAAAATGAGGACAACATTTATAAAATAAAGCTTCCGGGGAAGAAGATAAATCCGCATTTATCTACATATCAACCTCCCAGATAGGAACAGAGAAGACGTATTCCCGGGTAATTTAGGGCACCGGTAATCATTGGATATTTTGTGATTTGTGCCGTACAACTTAAACGACTAGCAGTAGCTAAAAAAAACCATTATTTTGAGCAAGCGTGTCCTTATGCGTTCTCTTGTTGTGATAGTCAGTGGGACGTTGATAAATGGATCCGTGTATCGATTGATTCGACAGACTATTTCTCCAAGGTCTCATCAAATCGGTCTCGCCTGCCAACGTACTTCGCTATTACAATTATTCACGTAAAGCAAACAGTAAGCTCGAACAATTTGTATTTTTCCAATGGATTAGATCTTCCATCCTACAGTCGCGCAACGAATGGGTCCCATCCCAGGATTTTCAATTATCGTATGACCCTCTCCGCTCGTTCCGAGCAAAATTTAACGAATAGGGCGACGATACTGGAGGAGGTGGAATGCCTAACTCAAAGTAGGTTGTTCGAAATGAACCGACGGAAGACTCGTGGAAATTTTTTCTAAAAACAGCGTGAGTGGGGAGGATTTAGAGGGCGAAGAGGAGGTCGAGGAATGACACAAGGGGAGAGTGGAGAGGAGAGAAGGGGAGTAAACGAGGCGAGGAACTGAGAGTGGGAATAGTCGAGAATGGAGGGAAATGGAGTGAAAGGGAGGTGTAACAAAAGGTTCACGTTAATGAAAAAAACGCCCGGGAAACTTTGGTGACGAAATCTAAGAGCCCGAAACGATGCCGGGTACAAGTGAAGGGAATGGAGAAGGTGTGTATGAGAGAGAGAAAGAGGAAGGTTTCGGAGAAGGGGAGGAATGGAGCGGGATCAGTAATGAGTGGGAGGAGGGTGTGCGAGTAGGTAGGCAGAATTGAGTGTGCGGGGGCAGCAGGCGCGAAGCGGAAGAAAGGCTAAAGGGAGGAGGAGAGAGGAAGAGCGAGGGGAAGCCACCCGCCACCGAAGGTAACAGGGAAGATGGGAGAAATGTGGTATGAGGGATTGTTTTCAGCCGGAGGTGAGGACAAAAATAGTTAGGCGAAGGAAGGGAGACAACAGTGGAGGGAAACAGAGTTAGATGAAGGTGGAGTAAAAGGCCATGAGGTGAAAAGAAAATACAAAACTGGTAAAACATAAAACTGGTAAACATTGGGTTTTAACTAGAGAAATAATATTCTGCCGGTAGCACCTGACGTATTGATCAGGATCCACGAGGAAAGAAAAGGGCGCTACACCGTCTCCTAACGATTGCCAGACTGAAATCGTATTTTTTTTGTGGCTTCGATATTTAACTTACTTTGAATACAATGATTTGAAGGATAAAGAGTTTCCACTGAGAAACTGAAATAAATAGAATTTCCAGTTCTGAAATATGCTTGTTTTGACAGGTTTTGCAACTTAAAAAGGTGAAATCTCCTGAACGAATATAAATACATGTGTATACTAGCCACCCATGTGTGTATTACTTTGCTGTCGGATATATGTGAAAAATTTCGGCATTGTGAACTTTTGAAACTTGAAATGTATAGAATAATGATCCACATGTACTCACGCTAAATGGAATCGCCGGTCACCGAGGGTAATCTGCAAATAGGCAATCTGGTGGCAAAGTATCACCATTGGCTCCATTGCTCCATAGAGCCCTGTAAAGGGAGTTACAGCAGGGTGCGGTCCAGTTTCCATAATCGTTTAAAAAAATAATAATGGGGTCAACTATATTCTATCTCAGACTCATGGCATTCAATTGTTGGTCATGTTTTTCCTACAAATGTCAATTTGCGGCGCTTGAAAAGTTATGAACAGCTATTATTTGATTTTTGTTGATACGTGACCAAGAAAAAGGCAAAATGAAATCCGAGGCCATGGTTATGGACATATGACATTCGTGCACGTTGAAAAAGGGATATAAATGTTTGCACTTTGGGGACTTTAATGTGATCCTACCAGTGATGGAAACACAAAAGTTAAATACGTTCAATGGCGTGGCGAGAAAAGAAAGGTAGAGTAAATATCAGCGCTATTTTATGAGCCAATACTTAAAATTTTGGGCTTTTGTGGGGTCATAGTTAACTGACATAGCTGCTAGTGACACGTAAAACCTTACTTCACCGTTTTTTGGTCACGTGAACTCTACAACTATCCTCTTGAACTTGAATTAATCTAGCTTGTGTATACAAAATTTTAACAAAACATTGTCAAACATTGTCAACACAAACCGTGGCTTGCTTAAGGGATTGTAACAATATTATTCATAGTGACATGAGGGTAAAGCAAACATTCTAAATACATTCTTCCAAAGCGTTTTCACGAACGATGTTGTCACCGCGTATCTCCAAGAAACAATACCTACTCTACTCAACCCATGGAAAAAATAACAGCGGACGAACAAGGAATTCTCAAATTGCTCAATGAGATTAAACCCAACAAATCCCTGGGTCCTGAAAATATACGAGCCAGGGTCATAAAACATTTAGCTCCTAACATCGCCCCGTACCTCGAAGTTATATTTAACAAATCCCTCACAGACTGCAATCCCTAAGAATAGGAAAACCGCGCAAATAACGCCTAGTTTTTTAAGGGGTTACAGGGAGTACCTCAGCAATGACAGAGCCATATCTCTCACTTCTATATGTTACAAAATTTTAGAGCACATAATAGTCAGTTCCATAATGAGATATCTTGATAACATTTACTTTTGAAGTGTAATCAACACGGCTTCAGGGAAACCCGCTTAAGCGAGTCCCAATTAGGATTATTCACACATGACTTACTTTTAACGGGTGAAAGTGGTAGGCAAGTGGAATTGATATTTTTAGATTTTCAAAAGGCATTTGATAAGTTCTCCATGGTAAACTTATTCATGAATTAAAGGTCGCAGGTATTAACAAGGGTTAAAGACTTTCTTTCAGAGCGAGAACAGAGGGTAAGTCCTTAGTTTTGCATGTATGTGTGCAAGTGGCTTTGTTCCTTTTTACGGGTGGTGGCCTAACATGTAAGCCCCGCAATGCCCCGCAAGCCACACGCCCTTGCGGTTGCTTTCGGGGTATTATGTAGATGTATATGTACAAGAGTAAAAATAAGTAAATAAAACAGTTTCTGGCGTGACTTGGTGGAAAATCTTCATATTTAAATTGAAAAATAAACAACTTGACTTTTCCACATAGAAAAATTTATATACGACTTAGGTTTCGCTATGGTACAACATCTTCAGTTCTTAAGACCTGAAGATGCTATACCATGACAATACCTAGGTCGTAAATAAATAATATCTATGTGGAAAAGCCAAGCTGCTAATATTTCAATTTCAATAAAAATAAATATCCAAAATATAGTATTGCTTCAACAATACACAATATCTTTATTTTGTCTGGCGGCGACACACATTTTGGATTTTTCAATAATAACCTTCTTGGAATTCAACTCAAAATTAATTATTAAAATCATGTACAATTTCCCACATTTGTTACATAACAACCATATAAACCATAAACACAGTAATCAACCCGAAGGTCGGTTTAGTAGGTGATGGTAGAGCTCACCCTTGTACCAAGCCCGACGGCGTGTGAATATTCACACATCAGGGTAGGGGGGCCAGTTCCTTTCCCTGTGCCGGTTATGGTTTCCCAGGAAGATCTGGTACCCGAAAAATCAACTAGCTTGGGTGGAGCTGCAGGTGCCCAAAGTGTCCGGAAGTGTCTTGCCCGGGAATCGAACCCGGGACCCTCTGGTCAGCAGTCCAACGCTCTACCCGCTAGACCACCGCGACCCACTAACAACCATATATTATCTCTTAAATCTACTCTAGGTCAGTCCAATATCTTGCAGACAGATGGACAGGCTACTCATTATGCTTATTTCATTAGATTTATCAGAAAAAGAGTAGTATACATATTATGATATACCTTATGGTGCTAAAACGGATGTAATCATTACGCATTTTAAACTAGGCGATCGCATATAATGAGCTATGATGAGGAAACGGTGTTCATATTTCTAGCAATTTGAGTCCAGGTCAGTAGCTGTCAAAAGGAATTATTTGTTATTTTATAAAGGGATTATAGCTACTCAAATCATTAACGGGCATTGCTATCCAATGGACTGTGGAGAAGTGATGGAAAGGTTTTTTACATCCTCCTCTTCCCGGAAGGGGATGAATCCATCCATCATGAAAAAAATATTGCGCTCACCTTTAAAATTGAGGAGTTTGCTACATGGGTTTGAATACCATTGATCTACGCAATACCTGAACTGGTGACATTTGTAGAATCCGTCAATTGGGTTAAACAGCGACTATTTTAGGGTCAAGGAAATAACACTATGGAGGATGTAAATTACAAAAGGTACTCACGGAATTCTCACATCAGTCAATGCCAAAAACACCAGCTCTCCTGTATTCGATATTCTTGGAAGTTTCAAGAAGAAAATCACATCAGAATAAAGCTCGGGTTACAGTTTCCAGTGATTTTATTGAAACAGAACGCGTAGTGTTTGCTCATTTTCCCACTTAACTCATGTCTTACTAATGAAGTTTGTGTTTTACGATAGGATTCGAAGTTACCTTAGGAGTAATAGAGCGAATTCATCGGTGAAATAGTTGGTTACAAGTGTGAAAAGTGAATCACGGCGTTTCCATACTCTGCGGTTCAGAATTTAGCAAACACACCCACTACCAAATTTTACGAAGTGATTAACTGAAATTCAAGAGTTTTTCTCCAACAGACAAGGGAGTGAAGATTTCCATTATTATTGGGACGTGAATTAGGAAACTTTTCGATTCCTGGAAATGGAGAAACAGAACGTGCGCACAAAACTCGAACATTGTAACCAAAAAGTTTCTTTAATTTGGCCATCATGGAACAAATATGACAGCATCACATTCAAAGTAGGTTATAAATATGTTTCCCAGACTATTGAGACAAAAAATGCTAAAATATTTCACAATCGGAATGTATAAGCCATTTCATGACAAATAAAAAAGAAACCTTCGTAATGCCACGTTTAATATGAGGGTCTTGCTCTTTAAAATAACGGGAACAATTGACCTCTGGAGCATGTGGGATCCAAACCTGTGATAGCTGCGTGAGCAGCCGCTCAGGTACATAATGTTATGTACGAAGATAGGACTAGAAAAGATCAAATGTAAATGGGGAAGTACGGAGACCGATGCGTAGAAGGGTAAAATAGTTAATGTTCCAGGCTAAAATTCCTCCAAGGATGTAATTCATGATTTTGGATACGAGCGGAACAGACAGCTCCGAGGAGAAAACAAGGAAGTCCGTGGTAAACAACCTCGCTCGCAGCGCGTGATGGGAATCGGAGATCAGCTGAGGAATTGAAAAATAGGATTTAAAAAAAATGAGCCGACTACGTCGAATTTAGTGGATGGCATTCATCAATGTGGAGGGGACACAAAAAGGCTCCGCGCAGAAGAAAAGGGCCAGGCGAGTGGAGAAAACGAGGGAAGGTGGGCGAGAGAGAGGCGGAGAGGAAGGGAGGGCAGGAGTGGGAGGTAGGAAGTCAGTCGTCAGCAGTGTGCTGAGAGAGAGAATGGCTCCGAATTCGCGAGGGCTTCGGCCCCCGAGGCGGGATGGAACCCTGGAGGAGACATGCAGGGGGCATGGCGGGTGGTGCTCGTATACAAGGGCAGGAGGTGAACGAGGGAGGAGGGATGAACGGGAGAGGAGGGAGGGACGGGAGGCCGGGAGTGAGAGGGAGGAAGACGCTGGAGAGAGGACGCCGGGGGGCGAAGGGTTGCTGACTGACTTGAGGAGGGGGGAAGTCGTGAGCGATGAGGGGGAAATGGGGATGAACAGGCGGAAAACCAGAATCTCCCATTTTTGGCGCAGAGTTGGTTAGGCAATGTGTGTGCGCATCGACATGTTCAATGTCTTACAAGTACTACAATATATTCATCAAACCGTGCACGATTCTGAATTTGCCACAACTGAGAGCTCAAATCAAGACTTGAGTTGCTAGGTGAAATCAGGGTTGATACGAAAAAATATAGTATACCTACTGTCCTATACTAACCAACAGCGATAGTAAGATGCGAGGGAATAACTAAAACTCCTATCACTGTTTACAATAAAAAGTTGACAAGAATCATCGAAATACACGTTTTTGAATTTGGAATTACGTTTCACTTTATCCGATCTCCCATGACTCGAACCTTGTTAATGACAAAAATGTCATGAGGACAAGAATTTTTGTCGAGAATAAACACCTATTTGTTTACTAGCGCATGACATATGGCAACCGGTGACCTATTTTTTCACTGCTGAGTAATCGAACATTAAAAGAGATACGCGATTCACATTTATGGTCGAGTGCTAGAGATGCCATAAATTTACTATGGGTAAGGAAATTAATTCCCCCATGGTGCTAACCAACAGTTGATTATCCCTAAGCGTTGTATGCGTATGAGCTCTGATTGGTAATGTCCATGAAAGAGAATTATTCAACAATTAAATTTTCGAACATGGTTCTCAGTAAGGATATTGATGGAAACTAAATGAAAACCGTGTTTGTGGTAATTTTTCGACTTTAAATATTTTGTAAAAGTTTTCTTGATCGGTTTTTGGTAAAAAATTTGATCCGAAGAAACGAAATAAATTAATTATTCCGTGAAAATATAATGACGCTGTTAATATCTTCTTCATTTATTTGGGTACATGTATGTTTAAATTTATCGTTCGTAATATATATCACGGAAACTATAGATTTCTTAACGACAATCGCGTTCGATAACATTGAACTGCACGGTGAACTATTTCATTGCACCCGTAACTGCGGTGTGGAAAAAAAAACGTAAGATCATAGCAAAATGTCAATTTTAGTTTATGGTTTCAGGCGTAACTTTATGGAATCAATTCATATTAGAAATGAAAAAATAATAACTTTGGGATTCCCCAGAAAATTTATTTCGATTCGACCCTGGCGACCGATACGATCCTGACACCTGAAAATGACGTTCAACGTCGAAACCTGGGTCGTATCGAAATAAAATTTTTGTTGAATTACAAAGTTATTTCTAATGTCATAAGTTGCAGTGAAAATAGTTATTAAGAATTCATTTTATTTTGGCAATGAATAGTTCTTCAATAATTACTTGAAACCAAAAGTTGTACCAATAAAAGATAACTACGTACACCATTTTGCATATTAAAATGAGTAATGTAAAGTGTTTTGAGAATTTATATGTTCAAAGAAAGCCCGAAGTTGATTGTTACTCTACGCTTTACTTTAGATTACGAGGATTTTTGCGAGGTTGTTATATAAATCTTACAATTGCTTTAACTAACTGTCGTGCATGTATACAGCATGGGGTAAGCCTACCTGGGAATGGGATTTTTTAAAATAAATTCCGTAAAACTGACCAACCTAATTGGCTTCGTTATCATACTCAGCAGTAATTAGTATTTGTAGTATACGTGTATTAAATAAATTTCTGCTTGGAGAAAAATACAAATTATTCATAAATCAAAGGATGTGTTAAAAAAATAACAATTCGATGTAAATTACAAAAGGGTGGGAGCAAGGAGTGGAGATTCTTGACCTGAAAGACAAATGAAGAACTCGTTCTTTCATTGTACATAGTGTTTTAAACGTTTCCACGGAACAGAAAAAGCTCCAGTCATTGTATCAGTGCCATAGAGCAATAAAATAAGGAAGACACTCCAGAAGAGTTATAGTGTGCCTATAGAATCCATGTTATAAATAACACTGCAGGTTTGACTGAAGTTGAAACGAAGCTTGTGACGGCTGACAGAAAATAATGTGAGGGCGCAGGTGAGAGAGGGAGGGAGAGAGAGAGTGAGGGAGAGAAAGGAGGAAAGAAAGTGAGAAGAAGAGAGTAGACAGATAAATAAAGAAAAGTCTTGAAATAATGAGAAGAAAGAAGAGAGAAGAGTGAATTCAGATGGCAGACATGAAGACAGGGAGAAAAGACGTCAGGGTATGAGGTAGGGCTTGAGGGAAGGGAACGAATGGACCATGGTGTGGAAGTGGAGACTGGTTGAAGACAGGGGGAGATGGGACGGGAGGAAAACGTGAATTTGGTGGACGTTCGTGGAAGGGAGGAAAAGAGGAGGAGAGGTTGTGAAGTGATGGCGGCAATGGGAAGTGCACGTGAAAACGGGGAAAGTGGAGAAAGACGAGAATAGGTGAGATTGGGAGGGAGGAGAACTAAAGGAGCTTGATGATGCACTTGGAATGCACTTACGTGACTGAGGTATTCATATCCACGTGGTAATCACAAATGCGTAAAATAAACACGCGCCGAAGTATTTTCCAACTGGTAAGGGGTGAATTTTTAATTGATTTTTCAAATGACAAGAACAACCCTAGTTCAATTTGAAGAATGACTCCTATGCTTATCGAAATGGTATCAATTACTCCAATCAAATACATGGTGAACGAGTCATATACTAGATATTTCCTCCACAATTGTTTACCATTGCAATACAATTATTAAAGAGCATTGTCAATCAACCTTAAGTTTTAATGGTATAAAATAGTATAGGCATTCATGCTATATGCATGAAAGATTCATCTTGCACAAATGGAGACGATATGAAAACTTCTGCCGAAATGTACGGGAAACAAAGAAAGGCACTACTGCCATATTTTCAATTTCTTTTGCCGGATTCGATAGTAAATATAAATCAGACTACGCAAATAAATTGGCCTTGGAGGGAACGGTGAATGAGATCGAATGAAGGGAGGACCTCCAAGGACGCATTACGTTCAAAAATAAATTCAACTAGGCTCATTAGAACAATCTAAACCTTACGCAGTACTCTCTGTCAAAACTAGTTGGCTGGGGAGGCAAAATAATGCCTACAAGCGACAAAAGAGGACGGGGCATATAATTGTGGGAGGGAAAAATAGCTGAAAGCGATTCTAGGAAAGACATGGTTTGCTGGAGAAACGTCTACAATACGTCCGCATCGGTCAACACTGGAACGACTCGCTCCAAAAAGCGCCCGGGGGCCGGGGAAGGAGTTGAGGGGGGTGAGGACCTTGGGAGGTTGGAGGGGCGCTGTCGGCTCGTGCCGCGCGACCCATCCAACTCCCGAGGCGACTTTGTGGAAGCACGACGGCCTCGAGGGTCCCCCATCCCTCTCCCGACGGTTGCGTGGGTGGGTGGGGATGAATGAGGGCGGGAAGGAGTGAGAGGTGACGCCGGAGAGTAAATGGGTTTAAGTTGGGAGTGACGGAAGGAAGGGCCTGGGGATGGACGGGGCTTGGAAGCCAAGGGGCCGTCCGGGAGGTGGAGGGTGGAGGAGGCGGAAGCATGCGGTGGCGGAGAAGTGTTGATGAGAGGAAAGTGGAGAAGGGGATGCGCAGTCATGACAAATGGCGAGAGCCTAAGAACAAGAGGGAGGAAGGGAAGAATATGAGGAGTGTATGACGAAGGGGGTTGAGTCAGAGGGTTACAGAGCATAAGAATTGATGATTGGGCTGGGAAATGGAATGAAAACATAAATCTGGTGCAAGACCTTGGCTTCAAGTTGTCTCTTGCCTGGAGGCGATTGAAATGGCTGAATATCCTTCAAAACTATGTGGTTGTAGAGCGGTTTGTTTGAAAGAATTCCTTTGATAAGACTGTGATCTTCATCATGGCATGATTTGAGTTATCAGCATAGATTGAGTTTTACTTGAAAACACTCGGGAAATTGTGTTTCAAAGACAGCATCGAGTATAATTTAGCCCGAATCGAATAAAATAAAAACATTATACTACCTATGCTCACGATCATACACTTTGAGAATAACAAAAAATGAAAACGTAAGTGCCGGGACGGCTGGGATTACTTCATCAATAATTTCTGAATGGAATTGAATATACAAGTCGTTACTTTTAATTTCAAGGTGATTCACTTGGTCAATTCTTCCAAATGGTGAAAACATTGTTGATATTGCATTTGACTATGACTCGTAATATGTTAACCATTCACTAATGAGGATAAATTGAATGAATTTCCGTTGAAATTATACTACTCGCACTCATATACTGAGGAATTCTGAAGGAAGCTTCGTAAATTCCTTATTTGAAGATTATGCTATATTCATTGTAGTGATCAACAAAATAGAAGGTAAATAAAGTGATCAGAATAATGATTTTTTCTTAAAATAAGATGCAAATAAAATGATGCATGCAATTGAAAGTCATCAGTGATGTTTGCACTATAGAATGAAAATAAGAATTAAAATGTATTCCTCCCTTAATGCGGGCACACATTAAAGGCTGGTATGAAGGAGAAAGGAAATGTTGGAGTAATATAGACACATGGAGTGGATAAAAGGTATCGGAACGATTTTTTCCTGACGTGACTGTACGTTTCAGGGCGCTCGCAATACGCAGGGTCGGTAGTGGTGGGTCTGACCTTCAACATGCTTCAAGTGCCAATCGCCTGCGAACGTTCGTTTAGGCTAGATCGTTTTTTTAATGTACCCCTGTCGAGTGATACGATGCCAGCGCAAAATTTAGTGAACGGTTTAACAGCGGTACGCCATCATATTTTGTGTTGGACTAGGGAATTCGGGTTAGGAGAGGTTGGGAATGATTTGCCAAGTGTTCAAGGATAAAAAAAGTGTCCCTAACTGCAGTTTTTAAGTGACACAAGCTATTCAAAGATGGCCGAGAGAGTGGGGAGGACGAGCCCCGCGCTGGACGGCCGTCGACGTTCAATGTATGCATGAAGTGCCGAATTCAGATCGTCGGGTTATTGTGCGCATGATTGCAGATCGTATTGGCATTGATAATGACAGTGCACACTATTATTACTGAAAATTTGGCGATACAAAATATCTGAGCTAAACTCGTCCCGAAGGTCTTGACGGACGACTAAAAGCAGAGTCGAGTGTTTACTTGCTAAGACCTTTTGCAACACGTTGAACAAGGTCCAGACCCATACTTTTTGGATAGTCCCGAATTGGCACCAGAAGACTATTTCCTATCCATAAAAGTGAAATCCTTCCTCAAAGGACGCATCTATGGCGCCCTAAGTGCCGTCAGAGAAGCTTGCACGCGTACCTTTAAGGACCTTCCGGGATCTGCCTACCAGAGAGCCTTCGAGTCATGGATTAGCTGTTGACAAAAGTATGTCAGCACTCAAGTGATGTACTTTGAAGAATTTTGAAGAATTGTAGCAATGCCTGAAATAAATTTATTTTTCAGATACTTTTCATAAGAACCTTGTACATAAGGTAGACGCAAAATAGTAAAAAATGTTGGAAGTCACTAAGGTAGAGAGAGACAGCGAAAATGTGAGCTATGAGCACAAAAAGGGCGAAGATAAGTGAGAATCGGTAAATCTCGAAAAAGGTGAGGTACATAATGAAAAAAAACCGCTGTTTCATTTTGGGTCATCACATTTTTATGGGAGTGGAAGTAATTTGACGGAAAATGTTGCGAGAATGATAACTTCAATTTCATGTACGGTTCTAAATAGAGCTAAAAATACTACCCATTTCCGTGGAATTGAATCAAATCGGACTCTCTCCACTTTCACAAGCGAAAATCTTTCGCCCAATTTTCCTTGGTTAAGCAGCTTTTCTTGAGATTTTTACCACTCGGCAAGAAATAGAGAAGAATATTCTGGGGACATAAAACTTCCAATTCATACAGAGGAAGAGTTTTACACCAAGTTACCGAAGGGAAATAAAATACAATGTACGTAAAACGGAATACACTTAAAAATTTCATTTTTCATCAGTTGCATTCCTGTAGTGTAGACGCATTCAAAATAGAATACGGATCTCAATCCAAAACTTTTGAAAACAAAAGTGATAGATGCTGCACTTATCCTTTGATATATTCCTTTGTCACCACATTCTTATGTTGTCGAAACAATTCATTCTCTGGCCGATATTCTGTCTACCCCCGCTGGGTGACTTCGGAATAAACTTCCAACAAAAGAGAGCAACATTTGGCGAAAAAATTATGACGCTAATAACTAATGGCACGCACAAACTCACACGCATTAATACACACACGCAAACAACAGATGTCACCTACGCATACTAAATACTACCTTCCGTACTCGCTCTCTATCAGCGATCATCTAACAACTGTTGAAGAATCTGCAAAAATTCAAGATTCCACGATAAATTTCTCACTATGTAATTACACAGTGCTCTCCTTAACCTTGGCTACTCAGAGTTTATTTCAAATAAGAACACTGCTAAAATTTCAAGCGCCCAAATCTTTCCAACATATTAACATCCACACCATCTCCATCTGGACACCTTACTTCCCTGATATTCAGTCCCTCAAACATATCCTCAAATACTTTTTCCTCAGTCTGACCAACCATAATACAACGGCAGCCATACTATTACCTAAATATCTTTCCGTTACATTTTTTAAGAACCGCCAATTTACTTGACAAATTGAAATCCATTAAAACTTAATCTAAATCCTCCGTTATCCAGGAATTCACCCAAAACCTTCCAATCAACCCATATTTTCTTTTCCATCCCACTCTACTCCCTAATACATATTCCGTATTGTTATTCACTAACTGAACTGTCAACTCTGTCCCTCCTTCCCTTACACGTTGGGCAATGTATCACACCCGCAACATCGGCATACACAATAACCGCGCCTCAAATAACCAATCTTCCGCATAAACCTCTATACTAGTTTCCAAATATTAATCCGCCCAATATTTTTCCTTGAATGACTGTTTAAATGTATCAATCATCGTCTCCTTTCTCCCCTTGGACCCATCGTTAAGGCTTTCCAGGTGGCGTGCATTTAGCTCCTACGAGCATGCTGAGACACGGGCTTGAACCTTGGCTACTACTCGTAGAAGTTACCTTCCCAATCTCCGTTGACCCCCATATTCCTGCCGATCGCCACCTACAACCCTCTACTCCCTCCACTTCTCTTTTCCCCTAGAAAAATTGTCCTTTTATGGGCTTTTTAGTCTTTTATGCCAGCTTCACGCCCGTGACTATACTTATATTCATATAATTGAAAATTTATAAAATATATAATTAGATATACATAAGGCGTGTGTATATATATGCGTGTGTATATATATATTTATATATATATATGTATGGATGTATATGTGTGTGTGTGTGTGTAGTGCTAGAGTAATTCATTTTGCTGCTTTTCAGTGCTTTAAGACATTATAAAAATAACTTATCGAAACACCGACTCTTTCTGCTCCATCACAAATTCTTCATCTCAGTCATTTACTGAGTTGTGTATGCATGTGTATATATATATATATATATATATATATATATATAAAAATTATTGAATAGAAGAAATTGAATAAAATTCTTTATTATCGAAATTGAGCGTTGACTTCTACTTTAGTATGAATGAATGAAGAACCAGTTAAATTATTTCAAAATTTATTGCATGTAATATATATATATATTATAATAATATATAATAATATTATATAATAATATATATATAATATTTATTGCATGTAATATATATATATATATAAGTATATATATATATATATTACATGCAGTACATTTTGAAATAATTTAACTGGTTCTTCATTCATTCATACTAAAGTAGAAGTCAACGCCCAATTTCGATAATAAAGAATTTTATTCAATTTCCAAAACTCTGAGAACATTTAAGCTTCAACATTAATACGATATATTTAATAGGATTTTATTTTGAAAAACGATATGCTTGTTATTTATGAAGCTTTTATCAGCGTGCGATTGGGAAACCAATACCCCCGACGAAAAAAGCGTCGGTATATATTTCCGCATCCTGAGCATTCTTAACAATGCACACACACTCACCGTAGCAGAATTATGGAATCGCTAATAGTACTGATTCCCTAAAAGAAATAATAACTTTAACATACTAAACTAGATATAAATTCTGAGAGTCGATTTAAAAGTAGAGCGTAAATTTAATTTTTGAATTCGACGAAAAAAATGCCCTGACAAATATTTGCATTGCCTATCGGGAGTATGAGGAAAGGAAAAGTAATAAAGGTTACTTATACCTCCTGCGTCGCTATGGAGATAAAGCTTTCGAAGGAAATGGGAGTGGAGATGGCGAGGCTGGGGAAGGGAGGTTGTTGGCTGAAAAAGCAGAGAAAATATAGAAATACGCAAGATAAATAGGTGTATGAAGACATTCGTGAATGATAGGGGGAAGGAAAAGATCTATGGGGTAATTGGAAGATGAAAGATGAGGATATATCGCGGAGGCATATTTCCCGGAGAAGGGTGTTAGCGGAGGGATGGGCGTGGAGAGGGGGAGCACGAGAAAGCGTGCGGGTCCCGCGATGACGGTGTATGGGGAGCGGGAGAGCTCGGTTTGGAATTGAGGTGCTTTAAGTGTATAAGTTTGAAAATATATTTGATTTCCAGGAAAAGACAATATTTTCCCTTCCTTTGGGTAGAATATATTAAGACGTCGCGCTGAAAAGTTGACAAATATATTCATATGAGGAAGAAAACCTGCGCTCTTTAGGAAATTTCTTTGCCAAGTTATACCGAGTGTTGCACTCAGAGCACATGGGGTGACGTTCTAAGTTTTTAGTTTTAAGAGTTTAAGAAACGGTGATGGGAATAAAATATGGGGAAATAAAATTTGAAAATTTTCCTTTCATCAATTGACATAGAAATAAATTCGCATAAAGTGCGTTTGGCAATTTATCAAAGTGTTTTTTTTTTAATTTTGAATGGGGAAGGGAATAGAAATTAGGTAACTAGGTTGTGTAATAGGAAATTAGGTTGTGTAAATAATAGTTAATTGTTATTGTTGGCTTTAAGGTATTTAGAGTCGTATTATGTTGGCCTTAGAAAAATGAATGCTATCCCTGGTTTCATCGCAAAACTATGCTGATTGATGTTACTGTTATTGAGTCCGAGAATAATAAGTAATAATTCACTACTTTTCTTTAAAGCAGTCAAAGACAAAAATTTTCGTTTCTGTTTTTCTTTTTTTTTGCTTTTAAATGCATATATTTCTCCTTAAAGTTTTAACTTGGCGTACATTTTCAGCATTAAACACGCGTATCAATAAGTATGTAATAAATAGTAATAATTTAACCACATATTTCTCTCTTACTTGAATGCTACGATATCATAAAAATGGAGTTGGAAGTTTTCAAATGAGAATTAGAGCTAAGGATTATGTTCCATTTAAAATCTTTGGAATTATTCGTCCGATATTAATCGAGAGCAAGTAGATACATGGAATCACTTGAGCAGTCATATCTTTGAATGATAAACTTTTTGACTACTCTTCAAATTTCAGATTTTTTTTACTGCACGATGTGCGAACAAAGAACTGATGAAGTTAAAAGCAAGGCCATTATTAGTCTGTATTTGGTGTTCGGCACAGAGCATAGGAGATTTCATTGGAGTGCATCGCTTCGGCTTCAAAAGGATATATATTTCTTTTCGTCAAGTAAAAGGCAGGAGAAGGAAAAGGCTTTTATCTATGAGTGCTCCAAGTTTTTAATAATGCGCGAAACTTTTAAAAATGTTCCAAGCTTGCTTGACAAGCTTCACGTAACTCCATGGTCGTAAAATATAGAACGGGGTAATCTAACTACGTCACTCGAGGAATACACATCCGAGTGGTCGCTAGCAAATTTTTATGCCCTCAGGATGGCGAATGCGAATATATTAGCTGACTTTCATCAAAAAAATTCCGTAGCAGACGAGCGTGGTATGCGAATGAACAGGTGCTTAAAATTTTGCCATGGAGATCCTAAAATTCGTCGTTTCAAGAAGAATCTGTGATTATCTCGGGAAGATATTTTCAATACCACTAGTTATTCAGGATTAGACTGGCTTCTGAAAATCCAGACAAGGTCCTGCTTGACGTCGAATGGGAATCGGCCATACCCGTCTGAAGCAATGGAAGCGGCCATAAAAATGCACCGCCGTGACTTTGATATTATGTTTTATGCAAGGCTTTGAAAAACAGCAATATGAGCAGCAGATAAAGGCCGTTTGCAATTCACTTCTAGCCATTAAAGCTTGCATTTTGAAAGAATATGACCATGCAATCCAGCCCGATTAGCGCGGAGGGTATCGTGACTTCCAGCAAAGAGAAAGATCACGGGTTCAAATCTCTGATTTGGGCAGGTTCATTTTTAAGTTCGGGATTCGGACTCTTTGGAAACCAGGTGACAAGAGAGGGTTTTTCGAAAATCCACGTTGTGAATTCCACCAGCTCTGTTCTTAAATCAATAAAATTTTACTTTAATTAGCACGTACGGGTCAATTATGAAGAAAATTCTAGTTGTTTGATTCCTAGGGAGTCGTTTTAAGTGTTTGTTTAACTATTTTTTACATTATGCTTGAAATGGTCGTGCCATTAGATGAAAAAGTTTACTTGAGATACTATAGTGAAAACACATCTTACACTTGAATCTTAAATTCCATTTTCAACATTTGATTTCCCTTTCCTCTACAGAGCATCGAATAAGAGGAGGTGAGACGATATGAGCACGAAATGTGAAGAGGCACCCAAAAGTTATCATTGTTGTGCATCTCATTACATTTTAAGCCCTTTCGAAAGCATGTATGAAATTAGCAAGACCCGAGGCGAATCCACATCGTTTACGGGCAATTATGGTGGGCGCTGAAAAATCGCTTTCTTTCCCCAACCCCACTCCCCCCTCCAAAACCTACACCAGTCCCGCCATGCGATGCTAATCGGTGGCGTCTCGGGACAATGTTTATACACGCCCCGCCGAACCTTTGTGTATGGGGAATAGAGCCAGCCGTGAATCCCGGGGAGATTTTCAGTGTTTGCTCCGGCCAGATTATTGCTTCGGCTTAAAGGGCAAGGGGGCCATGGATAACAAGAGTGATGACCCTATGATTATGATCAAAGGCCATAAGAACCGAATCGCTCTGGAATTTTGAGAAGGGCGGGCGGGCGTGGGTTCGGAGTGGGCTCCGCTTTTGGGGAGAGATGGATGGAAGTCTGGTAATCTCGTCAGGGACGGGCGTGGGTATGGGTCGTGTTTTGGCGTGCGAGGGCTAGGGAAGGGGCATCAGGCGGGAGAGAGCGGTGCGGAGGAGGGTAGTTGGACCATCAAAAGCCCTGACGTGAGAAGGGTAAACATCATAGCGCGAAGACCTGGGGAGGGCGGCGGGCGAGAGAAACTTCTTCCAAGGACGCTTGGGAAGTTCAGCCCTGAAAGTAACTGGGAGCGAGCTTCGGCTTGAGACGGGGTCGCAAGCCGAATGGTTGGGAAAAGTTTTCCCAAAGACAAAGAAGTTTAGGGATGACCGTCCTCCTTCCCATCTCTGCCCCCTTTAAGTTTCCCATTCATTCGTCATTGCATTGAAAGAGTTGGCGAGTTGAACATCAGTCTCTTCGCACATGTTGCCGAGGGTATTTGTGATAGCAGCGAAACGAAATTTCTGCATGGTGACCCATGACGGTCGGGAGTCAAACGTCTTCTTGTGATGCCCGATTCCCCAGCGGGAACTCCCAGGCCTTGCGATTTCCGACTCAAAGGAGCAAGCTTCGCTTCCTGCACCAAAGGCGAACATTTTTGATACAAGTATCACGTATGGAAGTGCACATTAGTCGCAACAGCGATTTATTTTGTGCTCATCAACGTAATCAATTATGCCGCATTTAAAAGGGCGAGGACCCAATGTTTTCGCAAAGATTTTTTCGCTCAGTTTATCAGCTCAACTTCCATGTATTCGTTCTTGATTTAAAATTAAGGAAAAGGTCAACCATTCACACTGGAGTGTATTCTGTACATATTCAATGTTACGAGCTTACCATGATTGGTTTTTGGTATTAATATTTGATCCCAAGACGATATGTCTAAAAACTATTGGGGAAAAAATTCAAAATAAAAATACGACCGTTTATATGATTAGTTTTTACTCGCCAAATAGATAATAGACTTTTAGATTTTTAATCATTTTAATCGAAGTGCATATTATCGACAGAACAACTTTATTCATTAGATCGATAAGTTTGACCCAAAAACGTATTCATGAAAAATATACAGATTACATTCGTATCCACGGTATTTTGTCAATTTCATTTAAAATATTTATAGGACTACTGAATCGTTAGTTGTAATTGTGTAAATTTGTAAAATTCAAATTCTCTATGAATTTGTAGGAGCAGATCTTTATATTTAATTTCCTATATTTTAAATCTGATCATCTGGTTAGATAAAGTGGCAGTAGGATTGTCGCAGATTAAGTTAAGGCTTCTTTAAATTATTCAATAATTGACCCCCGCACACAGTCAACTTTAAGACATGTAATGAAAGAGAATCGATGAAGGGGAACACAAAGGTGTGATATTGGGGAAATGAATCGATTCGGGTTCTACGTACGATAGCACGTTGTTATTTGATCGATTTTGCAAAATGGAGGTTGTGAAATCACATAAGGAAATCATTTGGGTATGGGAAAGAGAGTGAAACGTTTTTAAATGGTGAAAAAACTCACATACGGAAAGTGTTTAGTGCATTTTCCTCTCGATTTCATCGCATCTGATGGAAACTGGGCATTTATAAAGAGATGTTGAGAGGGGAGCACCTGACGACTTGTAAGCTATGTACAATTAACATTTGGTGAGAATAAAAATAGCTTTGCTCGAGGAACTATGAAAAAATACGAATGACTCAGAAAAATATATAATTTCAATATTTCTCAGATTTATTCGAATGCACCAGTTTTGTGAAATTAAGCAAATTTTTAGTGCGTATGAAATTGTGCCGAATCTTTCTTCTGGGACTAAGTTCGTCTATAAGCCTAAGCGTCCGTTGGTGCAATAATATACCATCGTCTTCTGAAACTGTGAAATAAAAAATTAAAGTAAATACAAGAAGCATGCAGGCAGAAAAGCTCCTACGAAGTTGAAAAAATCTCTGAATGATAACAATAAAAAAAGTATCCCTTGCTGAAAGAAATATGCTCAGCGAGAATCACGTTCGAATTCACCCGCGCCGCTCGTAAAACGCCAAGGAGATGGAAGAGAAAGTGCTACGTGTTTTTTTATATTCTCTGACACGAGAATGCACTCTTTGCATACTTGCTAGGAAGGTGGTATTGGCGAGGGACTGAAGGCTCAGGAGGAAAAAGGTGTGTGGGAAAGTAGGAGGAATAATCGATATATCGTTACAGGATCCGAGCGATAAATCGAATCTATTATTGGAATCCAGAAGATGCAGAAAAAAATATTAGGAACCCCGTAACAAAAGCATGAACGAAAATAGAAGGAAACATGGATTTTGTTGCAACGCCGAGCGCGCTGCATGATTGAAATGGGAAGCTCTGACGAGGGAAGATAAAGTGAAGATGAAAGGGGACGGGGTGGGAGCGCAGGAAGTGACGATATACGCAACATGACGCCGGTGAAGTGAATAGAGAGAGGAGATTGTTAAACGGGGAGGGAAAAGCGGGATTTTTATTGGGCGCGTGGTGCGAGAGGGAGAGGGAGTGAGAGGAGCGAAGGGTGGGATAGTTGGCAGGCAGCGGAGGACGGTGGAGGGTGTGAGGGTAAGGGAGGAGAGGGCCGGGGCGAGGGTGGGATAAGGTCGAAGGGGAGCTCGGTACGGGGGAGGAGTAGTTTGGGAGAACAAGCACATGTGGAGAAAGAATCGGGAAATGGATTAAGGAGAAGTCCAAGGGGGGTGGTGAGGGCGAGGTGGAATCGTGGGAGCGTGGAGGTGCAAGCTGCGTGGGTGAAGCACACACAGTAGTGGGGAGGAGGATTGGGTGGACTGGGGGAGGGATGGAGAGACAATCAGAGGACAGATGAGGGAATGCGAAGGATATTGGCGAGTGGGTGAAGTTGAGGGTTGGGGTAGGAGTGGGATGATGCGGGAGTGACCGAAATGACGAAGCAATGAGGCGGAGAGTGGCGGGGGAGGGATGAGGAGAGAGGGGTCACTCGAAGAGTGGCGAGTATAGGATGTCGAGAAGGAGAAGGTGGACGAAAGGCCGATGGGATTCATATGGATGCATGCCGTGACAAAACAGCAATTATAAACATGCTACATTGGAAGAGTGTTATGGTTCTATGGAAATAGTTCCATGTGAAGTCAGGATTATTTCTATAGACATAAAGAAGTAGTTCCATAGTACATAGAATAGGGAATTGTTTTGCATAAACAATCAAGTGAGAGAGAAATCCCTGCTCGATGATACATTTTTCTGCTGATTTGCAGTAGGAACCAGAAGCGATAAGTTTTTTTGATGGCATCATTAAAAATGAAATTACTTAAACTAAGCCTTAAAACACCAAAGTTTTTAAATACCTCTGACTTAATGAAATATATCAATGAGCAATGAGTCCATATTTCAATGTTTAAAGCATATAAGATGCCGCTCTCTGCCGAAACACGGAAAAAAATTAATCCGTTTTATGATAAAATCAATCACCAAAGGTAAAATTTTTTAACTCGATGATATACAACTAAAAAGCAACCGTAATAATTTTGAATTAATAAATGCTTGAAAATTTAAGTGATCAATTTATATTTTCATGTTTTGGCAAACAGATAATACACAAATTGTTTTACAAGTAGGATAAGACACAGAAGGAATGAGAATTGAGGCATGGGTTGAAATGGATTGGGGCCAAAAGTCGACAGAAAAATAAGTAAGAGGTAAAAATTGAGACACTCATTTAAACTTGCTATTTCTTGTCGAGAATAGAAGGCAAAAAAAGAGAAGGAAAGCAGTAAAAGGGCATGAAGACGTTTTGGACAGTGGCTGATGCAAGGAACTGGAAGCGGAAAGCCGCATGCGAGACGAGGAAGAGTAAATTACCGAATGCATTAACCAGAGATAGTCATGTGGTTATCGGATATCAAGTTTGCGTGTCAATGAATCCCGCTCAGAGTGACAAAAACAGATGAATGCATCAAATCTAGGAATTTATCGCATAAAGGAACAAATTTGGAAGAAAATGGACTGAGGGTGGAGCGTAACAGAGAGAGAGAGAGAGAGAGAGAGAGAGTGGGACCGGGGAGGCGAGGATAATTCAGTAAACTCAAAAATTTACTGAGAGAAAGGTTCCCTATGTAACGTGCCTCTCAACTTTGAAGAATCACGAGAGGAGAGGAGTTTATTCTGTTTTCAATTCAACGAATCAACTCATTTATACGCCGCCAATTTCCAAATTGGACCGCGAGGAGCCCAAGGGTTAAGGGCGTGAAGCGGAGTGAATTGGTCGCACCGTGGATCGTTGGGAGAGAATGCGAGGTGGGTGGCGGGATGGAGAAGCGGGAACGAAGAAGGGAAGACACTCAACTCTTACGAGGAAGCAATACATAATGACGGGAGAAGTTCATGTATTAGTTAAACAATTTTAAGGAAAGAGTTGGATCGAGAGGAACTGGAAATGGAACAGTGGGGTGAGGGGGGGGAGGAAGAAGGCTAGACGGTGGGATGGGAGGAAGGAACGGATCGCGAGGACGCGGAATGGGGGAAGCTATGTGGCACGGTCGAGGTAGGAGCGGCGGGGAGGCTGACTGGTGGGTGGGACGACTGACTGTGTGTGGTGCACGCGGGAGAGAAAGGGTGTGGGAGCGGGCGCGGAAGGTGGGGTGGTGGAGATGGGGGGTGGTGTGGACGGAAAGAGGGTGGGAGGGTAGGTTTCGGGTTCGGGCATGGGATTCGCCGAGGGAGGAAGGGAAAAGCCATCGATTCAAGGAACAGACGTCCAAAGAGGAGTAAGAGAATCAATTGTCAGAAAGCCCCGCCTCTATCCATCCCATTCCTCTCATCCCACTCCGCCCCCTCAATCTCTCCGTGCTCTCCCGACCTCCTTCGTAGAAACCCACCACCTCTCCCCCCCATTTCCGCCCGTCCTACTCGGGAGAGTTCTCACCCTGCCGGGGTTTATATAGAATATATTTAGTTTACTAGAGAGAGAGAGAGAGAGGGAGGAAGAGAAAGAAAACGAGAGAGAAAGAGAGAGAGAGTCGACGTCAATCAATAGTAGGCTAATGCATAGGGAATTGATAGTAATTTCCGATATGTAACACTTTGGGGGCTTCGTGATGAAATGGAGGATCCGCTCAAGATAAGGCACGTAACAATGTACAGGAGTATTGAAAGGGGAAAGACGGGTGAAGTTTGGTTTTTATTATCCATAAAGTTCCTTGGATATTCCGAAGTATCGCTCAAGAATTGTTCCTGCACGCGACCATATCTTGGCGTGATATTGTGCAGTATATTCTTAAAGGGATAATTCCAGACGACGCGGGTAGGCAATAGGGAAACGTTTCTGCTTCCAGACGTCAGAATCCGGATTTCTGAATCCTTAAAGATAAAATGAAAATCCGAGATGTCATTACTTGCAAAGGAATAGGGTCAGGAATTTTTTGTACAATACACGGTTTGAAATTGGAAAGGGATTTTTCACGAAGACTGGATATTGCGAGGGAAATAATAAGTGATATATGGTGATTTTATAAATTCCCCTTTAAAGTTATACGGTTTTAAATTCATGGCATCAAATACTTATGGGTTCGCACTTGAATGCCCAATGGTATTCAAGTGCGAACTATGCATTAAAAATGATTATCTGTAA
>CM073768.1:81050640-81074624 GCA_037158775.1 Hetaerina titia | reverse complement strand
ATATATATATATATATATATATAACCTTTTGTTTCTATGTGTGTGGTGTTTTTTGTGTTAGTGTTTGTGTGTTTATATATATATATATATATATATATTCTTCCGAAGAAGACGGAGCTCGAGTACGTTGAAATTATCAAGATAATATTATTGTGAGTGTTCTTTTTATGAGTTCTCGTGCTGTGTGTTACTGTCTAAGTTATCTATACATATATATATATATTTGGTTTAAAATTTTGAAATTATTAATGCTAATTATTAATTTATTCTCTCGGAGTCACAAAAATGACGAGTATTTCCGATGTTAAAACCTTATCAAATATTAATTTCTTAGCCACTTAAACACTGTCAGATATAAATAACTGCATTACTCCTCGAAGTCACACAAACTTCCGTGGGTTTTAGCTGGACTTACGTTTTTCTTTGGTGGTCGGCAGATTAAATTAATTGGGATTCAAACAGATCAAATTTACATTACTAGTGTTGCACTTGTCATATACCATCATGCCACTCCCATCACATACCATCGTTATTCCAGTAAATTATTTAAAACCTCAAAGAAAACCTGTAGGTTGCTGTTGATCCACAAAATATTATTCCTATGCATTGTACCACGTTAAATGATACGGATGAAACATTTAATTGATTTTGCTAATTTTGGTAACAAGACGAAATTCTAAGTAAGCCATTGATCCTATGATTAGTTCCTCTGACTTAAGTCGGAATATTGTGGTGAAAAAAATTAAATCAGGAGACTGGTGTAAGGAGAAGGATAAATGCGTAAATAACAAGAGAGAAGGATGTGAAGACAACAGGGTATCAAGAACTAATGCGCTGTGTGCTCATTTCCAGAATATTTCGGCGGGACGGCCACCACTCCCACGCAGGACTAGGGACAAAAGAGGCAGCTAAAGAAGAGGGAATGAGGAAGAAGAAGGGAGAGATATGCAAAGGCAACGAGAAATGAGGAGAGGGAGGCCTAGAGAGGTCGAAAAAGAGTGGCGGGGAGTGAGGGGAGGGGAGAAGGGGTGGGAGCAAAGAGGAGGGAGGAAATTGAAAGGAGGCGTTCCCAATGCAAGGCTCTGTTTGTTCAGTTTCAATGCCTCGAGGGCAGAGCGGGAAACGAAAGGGGCGGAGGGGAGGGTGGTGCTTTCAAGAGGAGTGTGGGTTGATACGGAGGAGAGAGGATGGTGAGGTAGAGGCGAGGGAATAAGAGGGGAAGGAAGGAGAAAGGAGAGCAGAGATCTCTGGGAATGAGGGAGGGCGAAATGGGGCAGATAAATGCAAAATTCGGACCTCTCTTCAAGTAACCGGCTAGTAGAACAAGCGATATACGCTCTTGTTTGATCGGTAGGTTTGAGAATTTTTTTCATATAAGTATATGCATGGTCACACACATGCACACATCTGTTTGCGTTTGGATCTTATTTCCAGAAGCTTCCAAAACAAAAATTTACCTTCACAATTGATTCCTCATCGAACTTAGTAAAATAGATAGTTAGGTTTCAAAGGATGAATCGCAAATTTTACGCTGACACAGAAGTATTCAGCAAGCAATACATATATACTGACGCCGACAGGTCATTATTTTGGCATTTTAGTTTGGTATTTTGTGAAATAAAGCCCTAAAACACACATACTCATGCATGCATATATCTTGTTTCATACAAAAATTTGTACATAAATACATGATGCATTTATTATTAATTTAGAGGATGTAGGGAATGAGCGAAGGTTGAGAGGTTGGAGGCGTGGTTTCTGGGTATAAAAGGAAGGGGGAAAGAGAAGGACGCAGGGGTGCGGTGTGTTGGGGGAAGAAAAGTATGCTTGGGACACCAGAGGATAAGAAGAAAGCGGGAATGGAGGGAGTGACGGGGGAGGGGAAAGAAGGGGGCGCGGAACGGAAATTGAGTGGAAGAATGAACTGGGTGCGAAGGTGGGGCTGGAGGGAAGGGAAGGGTGGGGGTAGTTGGTGGGAATATGAAACATCACGGGGTACGGACAGTGGGAGGATGAAAGGAATGTGGATTGGGAGAGGGGAGACGGGGGCAGCGGAGAAAAAGGCAGTGTGGGCATAGGATGGGGCGAGTGAGGAGGGTTCAGTTGATGGAATAAGATTTTCAAGAGGAAGTTTGAGATTGAAACATTATGTGTGGTTAGCATGAAAGCCGAAGGGGGGATAAAGGTATTCACAGGTCGGCGTTTATAAACCATGGATAAGGGAGTGAAACATAACATTACCTATTGAAGAATACTCTTGATCGATGCAATGCTCTTCTAATGTCTTGGTGATCAAAATAAACTCTGCACATTTCACTCAGGATTTGCCCTCATACGTAAAAGCATACGGATCCTGGTTATTCATCACCTCGAAAACGGGTATTAGCACGGCAAACGTATGTTCAAACTAAATAATTTTTTCATCCTGTAGCATGGGTAAATTGCATATAAATTGAGGAACAAATCATGTTTCTCATATTATTTTTGTTAGTGTCTTCAGAATTTTGTCAGTATGAAATATTTTGGTGTAAAAATATAAAGGCCAGGGCTATTATATTAACTGAAAGAGATAAACTGCATTAGACCAAATGATAGTAAAAAAAACAATGCCTCTAGTTTGATTACTAAAAGCTCCGCATCTAAATTTTAGCCATCCTTATTGAGACTATCAGAAACTTGCTGTATCTTTCGAGTAACATGCAGTATTTACGTGCGCTGCTAAGATTTTATAAATTCAGGATTAAGTAGCGAAAGAAAATAACTCTTTGGATTTTCAATGCAGATAATCCAAATCGCATGAAGTGAAAATGGATTCAATAATTTTAATTAACTAACAAAACAAGATAAAATCTTGGTAAAGGCACCTAGGAGGTGGGAAAATCAAGTCATTGAAATACCTATCATTATTATAGATATTATGCGTAAAAGGGGTTCTTAAGGGCGCTTAAATGAGGTTAAGTGAATGTAAACTTTGGCGTTAAATGGGTAGTAAAATAAGCGAAAGTATACCGGGTACCTACCTATCAGCGTTTTAATATAGTATTACAAGGAATATTGCAAAAATATTTGATTGATCAAAGCTGAACAAATATAATGTAAAATTAGCGTACCAAATTATGTTACAAATAAAATCAATAAAACTTGTCATTGTTCCAACAATTATCCCATGTCATTCCAACAATTATCCCATCTCCATGTCAACAATTATTCCATTAGAAGCAAATTGAAGTGAGGATACAAAGTGAGGTGAGGAGGAAGTGAGCATTGGATACAAAAAAATAGTGTAATTTGAAGACCATTTACATAGGAGTAATTTAATTGCATTTGTTTTAATCGAGCTTTATATTGCACCTTTACTGTCCACCGTTAAGAATATGTCACTAGGATTTTCTATTTATCTCAGTATTTTCTTTTTATATAAGCTATTCGGGTATCATCCTTTTACAGACCCTGTATGGTAGCATACTTTGAACAGGTTTAATAGTTTCAGGGGATATGCAAGTCCTCTATTAATTCTTAACATTACCACAAGGTAACTTCTATGTATACCTTCAGATGAATTCCCAAGCAACGAGAAATAACATTGGAAATCAATCACAATTTACACGAGCATTCAGGTAAATAATTTTTATGGATTCCTTAAGACGCCCACCAAATGGGAGGTGAATATGTACACAAAAATATCAATTTATCAATTAATTGTTAAATAAAAGATGAATGTGGAAACGAGATGGATTTACGTTGGACATTGGCTGAGTTCGCTGCGAAGAAGCCGTCCTAATTCCAGAATGGTTTGTAGCAACATTTGACATCAATATTTCTTGGGAAAGAAACGCTTGCAAGCGAATTTTGTTTTCTGTCCTATTTGGATTGTTTCCACGGATATAATTTGTAGATAAAACATTAAAAAATAAGGATCCCTAATGTTTCTTTGCCAGGATATAGCAAAAGAAGAAACGGCATCCAAATAATTCATACAATGCTAATTTGGTATTATTGCTATAACACATTTACCTTGCACCGAGTAAAATATTTAAGGAAGAAATTATATTACACTTATAGCTCAAATCAATTGGAACTCAATAATTTCAATCTTCTCGTTCACAATGAAAAACGAATGGACTTTCGAATCTCGATTAAAAATGAATTTTTTTCCTTTATAATATTTTACAGGTTGGACGAACCTGTTTCAGCGGATGTAATTTTCAAAATAAAATTAAATGAAAATTTTAGATTCGGATTAAGAGACAAATACGTATATTGAATAAAATAACAGGATATTTGATTTTATATTCCCGTAGTTTCTTTTACACTTGATATCGTTCTCGGATTTAGAAAATTGAGCCGAGGAGAGATATTTCATCACATTTAAAATGAGGGTATTAAGTTCATACTGTGTGAGGGCTCCAAAAAAATGATCGAATGACAGGGATTAAAACTAAATCATATCCCGGGATTACAGCGAGATAAATAAAATTTTCAGGATATCCAGAAGGTGACCATTGATAGACAAGCCATGGAAATCCCCTCGTCATCCATCCTCTCGCCCATTTTGTGGTTAGATTGAGGAGAGAAGGCTTCGCGGTCTCAATCTCAACACTCGTTAATGGAGACAATAGTCAATTATCAAGCGGCTCTTCTGAATAGAGTGCTCCGGGAGTGAGAAGAACTGTGAGGGCGAGTAAAAGATGCTCCGAGAGACTATGTAGGAGCAGAAAACGTGGAATGACTGGGAAGAAAAAAGGAGGGTGGGAAGTGTCGAGAATCTGAGCTTTTGAGTGCGGGAGACAATTGCGCCAAAAGTAGGGGAGTGGGAGAGATGGGAAGATGGTGGGAAAAAGAAGGAAAGCAGATGAGACGAGAGTTGAAAGAAGGACGAATTGAAAGAGAATGAAAGGTTTTTGGACGCGAAATCGGAGATGGACCAAGGAGTATAAGTTTCAGCAACGGAGACTGACGCATCGGTTAATGGCGAGAGAATCGACAAGAGGGAGAGATAAAGGTGAGTGAGAGAGAGAGAGAGAGTGAGACGAGGGGCAAAAGAGGAAGAGGGGGATGAACGGGGGATGGAATGAGGTCGAGAAGAGAACGGGAACGACAGGAGCGATCAGGAAAAAGAGGCGGGCCAGAGGGCGGGTGGAAGAGGGGACGAGGACGGAAATTTGAGGAAGCGGTGTGTATGCAGCGGATGGAAGAAATGAAGGGGAAGGTAGGAAAAGAGAGAGAAAAAGGAGAAACGTTAATAAAAATAAGAAGTGAAGGGCGGAGATATCGCATTAATAGAGAGGGATAAAAAGGTTCTAGCTGACGGGATAACGTGGGGATGGTTGATGTAAGGGTTAGGGATAGGGGCTTACAAGGAAAAGCAACGGATACATTCAACTGGTAAGAGATAGTAAAATAGATCAAATAAACCTCGAGTGATGGCAGGGGGAAAAAACAGGCAAAAATTGAGGCGAGGAAAGCGGGTATTTTCGGTGAATGTTTCTCAATGGTGAGCTGGCGGAATCATTTTTTTGGATTTACTCTTCTGGGAAAAACAAAACAAGCCCTTCAGAATATAATGCGCTGGACAACGCTGTGAGCGTCGAATACACGTTTACATATATTGGCATCACAGTTGTTCAATAGTTCGACTATCTATTCTTTTAGAAATTTCCTTGATGAAGAGCATTTAAAAGCACCTAGTGGACCCACACATTAGTCTGTGAGAGCGAAAAAGCCATAAAACAATACTTCAAAATTGGTTTCAACGCAGCCGCAGATACCATTCCTGTAGAAAGCGCGCACTAAATTTTATAATCTGGTGACTTTTAAAGCTTCTAGTAGTATTTTAACTGAAAAAAAACAATGCCAGAGTTAAAAATTCAGGTGAATTAAAAACATATTTGAAAAAAATGCTATACACAAACTGTTTATTAAAATAGTCGTATAATCGATTAATTTTGATAAAAAAATGCATGAAGCCTATTGAAATTTAAATTACGAAGTCTTTAAAATATTTTTGAAACATAAACGATTTCTGTACAATTGTTGTTTTTGTTTCACCCTAATTGCAGGGAGAGAGATTTCTTATCATTAATGGTATTTTCTCCATCGACCGATAATTCTAAATAAACTATTGATTCTATAGCTTTTAACTATGACGAAATTGAAAGTTACACCAGTTATCGAATTGATATTAACCGAGACAATAGTTATGACAGAAAATCGTAAGATTAAAATGTAATATAGTGTAAGCCATAATTTCTAAGCAGCTAAGTTAAAGCTTTAAGTATGTGATAGTTACCAAAAACCGAAAAAAACCCTACTTGATATTGTACAGACGGTAAAAAAAACTATTGCAGTTAAGGTTCTAAGGAAGAATGAAACCATTTTTTCTATTAATATTAATGATTACAGTGGCATTCTCAAGATAGTGTAACTATCTTGCGAAAATCTTTACATTATAACTCTCCGTGTTTAAAAATTGAATATGGTGAATACATGTCATACTCTCTCCCTTTCTCTCACATGGACCTCAGAACAATTGCCACGGCAATATGCCCACGGAAGGTTTAGAAGAGAACTGGGTGGCGAAAAGAGATTTGCGAGGAAAGTGGTAGGCAGAGTTGAAAGGAAAAGAATTGTGAAGAATGGCAGGTCTCGCCGTATAAAGCGGCGAGGAGGCCGTAAACGAGGAACGAATGGAAGCATAATGAAAGAAGAGCAAAGGGTTGGAAATGATGGCGAAGGGGAAGAATGGAAGCGAGAAATCATTATTGAGCCGGAACGGAAGAGGGAGGCGACGGAGGCTTCTGCGGGCGCATAACAAGCGGGCAATTTTGATTCCGGGTGAGATATTAGAGCGAGAAAAGACGTGAAACATAACGAAAGGAAATGAATATCCGACGGACAGTGGTCGGCCACGAGTCTCCGTTAAATTTGAAGAGCGATTCCGCTCCGCTTTCAAGCTGGACCTCACGGCCCACGAGCGGCGTCCGTGAAGTAAAAAAAAATAGGGATGGTGATTCGAAAGGCAGTTGCATACCTAAGAGGAGAGATGATTTGTCAAGCCGGTTGGCCACCGCTCATTTCCCTTTTTGCAGGTCTGGTTTACAAGCTTTACTTGTAAAACAGGATGCAAAATTATAAAAGACCCAAGAGGGACGGATATAGAAACTAAAAATAGGGATATGAAACTATTACATACATTACTCGTATGTGTGAGTTATTGTGTGAAAAGAGACATTTCCAATTTTGGATAATTCAATTTCTGGACACTTGTGCTTCAGTCTTCTTAGTGATATGTTAATTACAAAGAAATCAGTTTTTGAATTACCGTTAATACATCAAATTTGAATAGCACACATTAAAAATTTAGTTCCAATATGCGATGTCACAGACATTTCGGACAATCTTTGATTCAGCGAGAAAAGAAATTCAACGCAATTCTTCTATTTACACTTCTACTAATTTAAGCATCTAGATCCAAAAAACTTCCATGATAGGTAAACTGCTCTCTCTACTCTAATTTTTGTCTACCTATTTTATCGTTTTACTTAGCCTTCCTTCTCTTCGAAAATACCATATCCTTGGTTTTTATTGCATTTGATTCTCGTCCTCATAAATTCAACACCGATTTCCTTCCGACCTAAGATTAAGTAATTCCTTAGCTGGCTGGTTAACTCAGTTCGCTCATACGCATAATTAGCAGATTTTATGAAATTTCCACCGATTCTCATTTCAATCTCCATATCTTTTCATGACTCTTTTACCATATATTTCCAGTAAATCTTAAAAAAAGGTCGATGATAATTACACTACTGAACACCCCTATCAAACACTGCCATCCATCATACACTCTTTTGTATTGTGGATGGATATTTGAATGTGTGAGCAGCCTGAGATATGCACAGGTTGCGGATAAGTCGTATAATAGTCCAGATCACTATTGTTTTCTGTAATGCATTCTCATTAATTCTACCCATTTATTATATCGAACGCGTTTTCGAAATCTACGAAACGCACAAAGAAATACTGATTTTATTCTGCTATCCTTTCTCTTAGAGACCTCATTACTGCTATGACATCACGCATTCCTCTCCCCTTCGTTAATCCAAATTGATCATTCTCTAAGTAATCACTTGCCCTTCTCTCCATCCTCTTATTAATGATCCTAAGAACCACCTTGACTACGAGTGAAATCCAGGTTGTCTCTCCCTGCTTTATAGTAAGATAGGAACTAACAATGATCTGACGAAATATTCCTGCCCAATTTCTACCCCATAAAGACTTAATCTATATAAACTTCTTCATGTTCATTAGAATCGTTAAAGTAATTTTGTGGTTATGTTATATCCTCCCAAGGCTTTATTTGATATCAATTCCTTTAGGGGCATTTATATCTAGCCATGAAGTATGTCTGCTACTATCCTTATACTGTCTGGCAAGCTATAACTACAACTTCAAAGATGGTTTTTATTTCAATCCTTCTCAATTTCCCTATTCAAATTACAATTTTACTCCACGGAATTCCATAGGAAATAAATATTTCCAAATTTTAAAAAGTTATTTCAAGGTATAATAATAATCGTTTACATTTATTGTGAGTTTTAAACACATAGGACAATTGAGAGAGTACAAAAGAGTAAACGGGAAAAAAGTAACGACACCGTTTCTCCTCGTGAAGGATGCACCATGACATAAAATGAATTCTTGAAAATAGCGAAGGAAAAATTTACAATAACCTCACCAGGGAAAGGCCAAGGACATACACTTGGGGAACATTGGCAATAATACACTTGTTATTAATAGGGAATTCTCCGGGTGTAGAGAAATTAATATGGAACACGGGAGAACGAAGGGCTGAGGCGAGTAGTCCTTGAAATAAAAAAATATGGAATGAAACCAACCTTAATACTTCCTACCTCCTCGATAAACTGTGCGCCAGGAAAATTTCTCCCTCATAATGACAAACGCTCACGCTTAGAGAAAATTTTGTAGTAATACCTTGGATCATTCGAATTTAACCGTCGAAATAAGCTACTTTAACGATGCCGGCTGAAGAACATAAGAATGGTCGTAGTTAGGAGCTAACGAGACGACGAGGGAGTGCAGTGAGTTTAGATGTAAATTAAAAATAACAAACTTAGGGAAAGAGGAGTGAGAGGGTTGGGAGGGTGAATAGAAAGGAAAAGGCAGCGAAATAGCGAAGTGAAAGGGTCGCCTGCGGGGAGGAAAGGGGTGGGTAGCGAGCGACGTAAGCATTGGGAAACCAGTAGTGGGTGGGGTGGGGGGGGGAGAACCAGAAGAGAAAATTTTGCGGAATTGGAAGATCGGAGGTGGAGTGAGGATGGCAGAGGGGAGAGGCTGTAAGGGAGGGAGAGATGGCAAAGGGAGAGGAACATAGTTTTGGCTGTGCTCGGCTGGGATGAGACGAAAAAGTGAGGAAATGAAGGGGCTTGGTTAGGATGTCAAAGGATCGTGCCGAAGGAGGATAAAAGTGGAAATGAGCAACCCATTGTAGGAAATGAAAACACAACCGACGGTTTACGTAATTAATTATTCATTGAGTTTCGGGAGGAAGAAAGTTCAAGGAGAACGGCGGACCGGAGCGAGAGGAAGTCGGCGGAGAGCTCCAATTCAACGCTCGACTTATCAATTACAATTTACACTTTCGATAAAACATCCAGAAGGGAGGAGAGTAATCGTTTCAATTTTGATCATCGTTTAAAAAAACTCCTTAAATTCTAGATATTCATCACGAGAGAATAAAGGTCATATTTCCCGCGCATGAAATGAATGAAGAGTCATAGAATGGCATCCGAACAGGTAATTAGTTGGGACTGAAAATCTACTCAAACTCGCTCCGCTCTTACTTGCCCAAAACAAGAAGCAAGTTGGCAGTTGGAGCGCAACTTCAAAATGGACACCAGCTTTGCGAGGGGATTTTAAAGCTTAATGCCTAGTTCAAAGAATCAACATCTTCCTGGAGAAAAGGTCGTGGCTGAAACACATCAAGTGAGTTCGGCTTTTTCTTCAAACGAGTAATGCCACTGTGGTAAATTATTAATTGTGTCGCACCTTGAAAATTGAAGGTCAGCCCGGTCAACCACAGAGAAAACCTACAGAAAAAGTACCATAAAATAAATAAGAATGTACATCATGCTTGCATCTCACCATTTCTCGTCGTACTTCATATTACACCATCTCCAACTCGATATACTTAATTTTATTTCCCGGGAGGGAGCTGCAATCCCACCGCCTACTTTATTTTTCCGTTACTTCAAATTTTATTCAATTGCTTTCCTTGTCAATTACATAATATAAATATACATTAAATCCTTTATTCCTGTATAATTATATTTTTACTTAATTAATCGTATTACAAAAGAATCCTATGGCAAGTTTTAGAATTTTATAATCAGTAGAAAATTTTGAAATTGCATTAACATTAAATCAATTATATTCTTTTTTCTAACTGGTTACATAATGAAAATCATCACAATTATGTTTCATGTAGTCACAATTATTGAAATTATTTTCATGACTGATTTGGTATTAAATTTAGTAATAGCAATAAGTAAATTATCATGCTTTGAGTGACGATTCATTATAGTAGCTGTAAATGTTTCTAATTTTGCTTTTCGATATTAACCGAGGTGCTGGTGTTGAAAATAAGTGGTAAAATGCCAACAAAGCATTTTAAATAGTTAAAATTGCTATTCAAGTCAAATAAGCAATTTGTTTCATCGTTTGATACATAA
This sequence comes from Hetaerina titia, assembly GCA_037158775.1. Taxonomy (NCBI): domain Eukaryota; kingdom Metazoa; phylum Arthropoda; class Insecta; order Odonata; family Calopterygidae; genus Hetaerina; species Hetaerina titia. Next base: position 81,063,876 of record CM073768.1, on the reverse strand, counting down.
GGAGAATGATATACGTAATCCTCATCAATTTTTTATTCAAACAGCAGGAACTTTCTGTCACATTTGACGAATGAACGTTTGAACAACCCACTACACTCCCTCACTATTCTACTTCCTACATTGTTATTCTATCAAACCCACCGGCGTTCACTAAACACGGTAGAAAGCAGAAAGTAGTATACTCCGTAGTTACACCGCTAGAGTTTTTCCTTGGAATGAAGTTACACATAAGAGATTAGCCACCGAATCATGTCATCATTTCATCGCAAGAGCAGCTATGAACTACGCAGAGAATTGATGACAATGTTACAGGTATGTTATGACTTTTTGCTACCGTGAGTCCGACTGTAGTGTCCGCTCTATTCGGCCAATGCTTCTGCCGGCTAAAGTCCAGGAATGCCGTGCTGAAGAAACCCAGGACGATCCTAGTCATCCACTTATTCAGGCTCCTCCAGCAATCGAAACTCTCAAGTGAAAGTTTGGAGAGGTAGGGTGAGCCGAGGGGAGGGAGGACGAGGTATCGAAGCAGTCGGGAGGAACTGTGTGCGGGAAGAGGGGGAGGCGAAGAGAAGGGCATGGGTGAGGGAGACGATGGCTCGAAGACAAGGAACGAGAACGAGAGGGTGGGAAGGAACACGTGACGTACAAACAAGTATAACTTCCCCGTAAGCAGGTCGTTGTTTCCCTTATTCTCCCGAGCCTACTCCATCCCCGTACATGAGCCCCTACCCGCTTCTCCCACCCTTCCCGACCAACGGTTTCATCACATTCCCGTGCTTGAAGTATTTTAGCCACAGCTTTGCCCTACCTCTGTACATTAATTTGTTCTCAAAGGCTTGTTCAAACACTGGCTTTAATGTGGCGACAGAGCGTCTCACAATCAGGCTTTCGAGCATTATCTGCGCAAACTTGATTCATCAAAAGCGTAGCCGTTTCGAAGAGATGAAGTGGGGAAGGGGGAGGAGTTTGATTCTTTTATTAAATTGATGCTCTTATTGTGATGCGGATAAAGAGACTTTTTACATCCCAACGGCTTAGTTAGCGGTTGAATGTGAGAAAGATGGAAAATTTTAGAATGGAAAAGGATTGGAGTTTTCTCGTCAGATTTAAAATAATGCGGAAAGGTTTAATTTATGGCATGCGGGACAGAACGAGGAAAATTTAGTCATGAAAAGGAAATATTAGTCTTTTCCAAGAAGTAAGGTATTTTGTAAAAAAAATATACGAACTCTTTCATAGAATATGTGCAAGGTACATCAAAATTACACTTAAAGATAATGTTTTCTGACTTATTAACAAATTGACTCAACTTCTACTTAAAGAAATGCGAGTGAGAATTTTGCCCAGGTAATAAAAGTTTTTGATGCATTGCACGTTTACATATTTTTTGGCCACTGTGAGCGGCAAATTAAAACCAATCAAGGAGATTTGTATAAGATAATTGTGCTTTTACCCTTTATACAACTGCTTTCCTTCGAAATGCAACGACAGTCACTTAATAAATGTCACTCGGAAAATACCTGTTCGATTAAAAGAATTGAAGTTTGGCCTGAAAACATGAGCTGTATATTTCAGCAACATATTATTTAGGTTTAGTTATCATTACTCTAATCAAAGAGCTAAATTTAATCCGCACTTATTTGGCCTCGTGTGATTGAAAATATAACGAATGAAACCTAAGTAAAAAATCAATCTATTTACTTCGAGCTGAGGATATTTATCCTTGGAGAACTGGTGACTATGTTTTAGCGTGACACCTATAAAATATACATATGATTTCACAATAATGTGATTCCTCAAACTATTTTTAAGCCCTCACTGTGAACGCAGTTGATGAAGAAACGTAAAAAAAAGCTGGCCTCGAAAATAAAATACCTGCTTTTTGGGCAAAAAAGACATATCAACAATTCAACTAAGCATATGCTAGAAATATTTATGCAAACTGCTGGTACACTATTTTGTCACAACAATAAATGGTTAGTAAAGAGCGAGGGGACAAAAATACTCACTTAACGGCGCATGTCTTCACTGGATGGAATGGTGAATTTTATCGTGAGGTAGAGAAGCTTCCACATTGTCAGGCATCCCACATATTCCCAGGCTCTCAGGTCCTTTGCGAGACATGTCCTCAAAGTTCTGAAAGCGGAACACTGAAAAGAAGATGAGTTAAATTTAGAGATTAGGGAACATCGGAATGGAGGGAAGGAGAGAGGTAACATGTGGAAAGCAAATGGAAGACGAAAGGAAATGAAGTCCTTGTTAAAGGAAGCGACGGAGAAATTTAATGGAGAAGAGAAGGTTACGATAGGAATTCGCGAGAATTCCCTCAAGACGCATCACAAGGGGAGACACGTTAGCAAAAGTGAGGAGATTTGAGCAACTTACATAAGAAAAAGTGCGAGAGAAGCTTTGTATTACGGGGAAAGAAGAGGGTGATGAGGAAGTATATATTTAAAAGGATGGTAGGGAGAAGGTTAAGAGAATACATACATGCATATATATACACACATATAAATACTCATATATATATATATTATATTTGAGATTATATATTATATATATACATGAGATTTGTGCGGTGGTGAAACACTTCTCTTTCTAAAAGGCTTAACATAGGCAGAGAGATCAAACACGAACTGAATGAAGTTCATGACACATCTGCTCCTGTGTTTGCGACTGTGTAAATGAGTTTATGAACATACATCCACAATTACATGCAAAAATAATGAACATCGTTCGAAACGTCCAGTGGAAGTGACTTCCTACGAAATGATTGAAAAAATCCATGGTATGGTTTGAGTGATCGACGAATCAAATTTTCCGAAACATTTGATAGGACACAGGCGAGGAGTTATCAATTTAGCTCAAAATATTGGTTTAAAAAATTTCTCATCAAGATAGTGGCACGTTTGCTCTCAGTGGACAATAAACACAATCGCGTGGTCAATTTAGTGGCTGGTTTGGCACATTTACATCGCAATCCTGACGAGTTTATGCATCGATAGGTACATATGTGGACGAAATTACGCATATAATAATACACTCTAGAGTCCCTAAGTCTATACTAAGTCACTCCAGAGCTGTCGGACAGTGGAAAAAGTGGATTTCTAAAGCTAATTTTGCTCCGAAGAAGGAAAGGACATTGAAATCTCCCAGCAGGGTGACGGCCGTGGTATTTTGGGATTAGTGTTGAATCTTCTTCATCGATTTCTTACAAAAAAAACTTCTCTGGGCACCTGCTCCATCCAAACTATGTGATTTTTCGGGTGCCAGATCTTCCTGGGAAACCATAACCGGCACAGGAAAAGGAACTGGCCTCTCTATACTGAGGTGTGAATTTCACCTTTCACACCGTCGGGTTTAGTACTGGGTGAACCGTCCGGGCATACCGTCACCTACCAAACCGACCTTCGGCTTGATTACTGTGTTTATGAGTTATTTATACATAACATATATTTATATATATACATGGGTGGTCTGAAAAGTTTTCGACTTAAAAAAAATCAGAAAAAATGTCTTTTTCTTTGTTAGGTCGGAAACTTTTCAGACCACCCTATATGTTGGCTGATTGTTTATGGGGAATACTATACAACCAACCAAAATAATTATGCAAAAAAGCAAGTAGAAGTAGTTCACCCATGTTTCCTTATCCTATAATACAGTGGTATTTTGCATGATAAATATGAAACATTTTCATTGTGTGCATATAATATGCAACTGTGGGATCATTCTTTGTTTATAGATAAAAAAAACTGTGCATCTGGTAATTTAAAAAAAATGTATCAAATTATCTGAGCAATTATCGAGAAACACTTTCTTTTGGTTAGCGAAATATTTCAGCGCATAAAACCATCTTATGAAACTTTTTAGGCCCCGCATCTTGATGGATTTGTTTTTTCGAAAACTTTTAAAAATAAAAATTTCAAATGAACCATTATTAGGTTTCAATATTAAGAAAATATAATACAAAAGAAAAATAGACTGTTGCTGGGTCATAATAAGTTTTCTCAAAACGATATTATAGGATATAAGACATTGAATAATAAATGATATTTTGGCAGAAAATTGATGTTACATGTTTACAAAAATTATGCAATGTTAATTAAGGTGAATTGTCATACATTTTTAATGACACATTTGACCGTTTGGAATCAATAAAAATTGGTTTGTCTAAATTGATTGCCATTCTAAATTTTGATTTACCAAGCTCTTGTGCACGCCCTGGGCGTTTCAATTTTAACCCTATTCCTAAGAATATGTTCACAAATACAAATGTACATAATTGTATAAATGCAAAATTAGTGACTTAATATTACAAATTGGTCATCTGATGTAATAAAATTACTGATTACTTATTCTATTAGGCAATTTGGCATCTTTTACGCATGCTTGAAAGCGATTTTGTCCCTTGACAAGCATGATCATGTAAATAAGTTGAGGAATCTTTCCCATTAAATGCATATGATCAGATAATTATTAATCTTCATCAGTCTAGGTTGCATCACCAGCTCTAAATTTTGGCACAATGAGGGCTACCACTCTGGTAAAGACTTCTAGTTTCAGCTACTCTTTATCATGTGAGTTTTTATCATTTTATATCAAATTATTAATGTTCCAACAACAGTAACATCTAAGTACGAGAAAGAACAAGTTTAGTAAGTCACATTAAAAATGAAAAATAATAAGTGAATATACTTGTAATATTTTCAAATCTCTAGATACTGGTGGTTTAACTCAGGAACTTCTTTGGCAGCCCTGATGATGCTAATAACCATCAGGAAGACTCAATACAAAGAAAAACTCCTCAGCGAGGATCTCAGAAATTTTACATCCCCGTGGATATGAGAACATCAAACAAGAATTTTGGCAAACTTTTCCCCCGACTAAATTCAATTATATGTGCTTATAATTCAGCGAGCTTTTAAACATCAAAACTGGCGGATAAAACAGCGGATTCTCTGGAAATTTAAAAATCAGGTACATGAGAGAGAAAAGAGATATCGTGCCAAGGTACAAGAAGCACCAAAGAGAGCGAAGGCGGGGGAGGAAAGACGGTATGCGGAAAGCGGAGAGGGAGGGGGGATAGATGGGAGAGAAGGCAGATGGAGAGAGGAAGGGAGGGAGGATAAGGTGGGACGCATCGGAGCGTGACGTAAGACGGAGTGGGTGGGGAGCTTTTGTTTGGAGAGGGAGGAAAGGAGCATGGTGGTCGTGAGGAGGAGGAAGGAGGGCGAGATATATGAAGATTTTTTTGCTCCAAGTAAAGTGAGGTAAAAAATTCGAGGGGTGGTAAAAGGAGAGGCACCCGTCTAAATATTGAAGATGCACTAATGATGTGATGCTGAGGCAACGAGGAAGGAAGGAAGGGAGAAGGAGATTCCGGGCGAGGAGCAAGAAGTCGAGTCAGGAAAGGTGGGCGAGGATGTGTGGAGAGGAGGGAAGATGGGAAGCGATAGTTGCTCTCTGCGTAAAGGAAAATGATGACGACAGAAGAAATGGGAGTGGTGAGTAAAATGAATGAAAAGGAATAGAGTGGAGCAAATGAGTTGACAGAAGAAATATGTTGGGGTTGAGAAAGCGCTAAAATTGGAGAAAGAAAAAACCCAACTACTATTCATACCGAATAAGAGTAGGCAGATGTGTAATGGCAAGAGGTAAGAAAGGGCGTCTCGACATACCGTAAATAGCTCATTGTAGATGAGAATTTCAGGAATGCTCTACACATGTACTTAATTAATTCGATGACGTTCTTTTTCCAATGTACGAGTCGCGCATTCAGTTACCCTCATGCACAATAAGAATGTAAATTTTCGAATAGGAACTCAATAAAACAATAGGAAACTTTAAGTAGGAGAAGCAGGGGGCTACTTTACACTTGTTTGCGAGGAATAAGTTGTTTTGGTTAAAGCAGGACATTAATGAATCAGTTCCAACACAACATGATAGACTGAAAATTTTAATGAATGTATTTTTTAGGGAGAAAACAAGGATAGAACGAAATATTTAAATTAAAAATTGAACCGAATTAATTATTTATAACGAGTTCAAAAGTGGTAAGAAATGGGATAATGAAGAGTAATGAAAAAATCAGTCCAGAATCATAAAATGAGAATTGGGAAGTGCTAAAGAAGATTGGATAAGGAGTCAATGAGAAAACTTTCAAATAGAACTCTTTTGAAAGAATTAGTTACTTATAAAAGAAAAATATTTTCAACTAAATTAAAGGTATGGCGATCATTGACAGCGAAGTATTTCAGGAGAATTACAGATAAAATTATTAGATCTTCATGGAGTCCTGATTTTAAACAGTGGAATAAAGCCTGGACGTACGTACGTGAAAATTAGATCGTAATATTTCACTTCAAACTTTGTTATAAATTGAAATATATACGTGTGTGATGGAATTTCCTTAAAAATGTCTGCGCTGAATGTTTTTCAATACAAAATAAAAAATATATAGTTGCAATATAAATTATATCTTCAAAGAGCAGTTCATTTGAGAGTAAGTGTGAAGACACGATTAGTCTAAAAGCTTTTTTAAAGTCCAATTAATAAGTCATACAGCTGAAAAAACTTTCAAAGCAATTAAATTAGTAAAAAAAGATTTAAACAAGAATAATAGTGGAAAAGTTTGCGCAATTTTTAGTAACCAATTATTTATAAGATGATATTTCTAAAATTTTTAAAGGTTTAAATGAGACGGAATACCATTAAAACATCTCAGTTAAGGGTTAGCTTACGTATGTCAATCATTAGTCCAAATTCAGTTCTTCTACTTATCGGACAAATATTAACCATCAACTACATTTGTCAAGATTAATAATTACCCTCCAAATACCTATCTTGTAAACACAAACACAAGAATAAATATGAACAGAAAAATTGTGAATAAGTATTTTAAAGAGATAGGCAAATGAAAAAAAGGAGTATTTGAACTAAAATCAAAAGCAAAAAAGTAAAAAAAAAGAGTTATAATTTTATTGTTATTTCATGTTTTAAATACTAATACGATGAATGTATAAACTGCCAGGTCATATTAACACATGGATTGTCATTGTACAAGAATAATCTTATACGATAAATGAGACATTTGTTGACTCTATATTTGAGCTCGCTTGAATATTGGAAAGCAGATTACTTTTTTATTAACCATTATTAAGGATTACAAGCTATTTTTGTTCAAAATATTTTATTGACAGACTAAAATTTTAATCAAATGCAAAAATTTGAGCTGCATTTACCCAACGCAATTGAATGTGGACTATCAGGATTTTTCTTCATCACTGATCGTTTAAGAACTCACTTTTGGTATAATCTCTTTTCTTAAACTTTCATAAACGATCAACTAAAAAATATACCTTAATAAACTCTCCTAATGTATTCCAAATGGGTATATTTCTTTTGGCATACATCGATGGACGAGCTAATACATTATAAAATAAATCTGAACTCACTCATAAAAATATTCGTTCAATTTCTAAGCAAAAATATGTATGATATTTCTCTTTAACATAATAAGTAGAAATGTTTTCTATTGTTTCAGGCTCAATTTTGTGGAAGTTCGTGTTCAATAAATTAAGAACACAATGTATATATCCACTGTTCCCTATTCTCGTACTAGTACGAGAAAGTAGAAATGTTTCTAAAATTAAATCTTACTTTAACTAGTCTTAGGAGTTGATTTCTCTGCTCTTCTAGTTATTGAACATGTCACATTTAATTATTTAATTTCATATCCAATAAATATTGATATTCCCCTCATAGAAACAATCTATCAGTTATTAAACATGGTTAAATATTAAGGATAATTATTTTCTAAACGTCGATATTTTTTACGTTCATAGGTTTCAGGAATTTCTTTAACCTGATAATTTACGTTAGTGATCTCAAACAGTAAGTATTGGAATCCAAGTATCATTTCTTACACTAATTTCACGTAAATGTAAAGTATTTCTAGATTTTTTATTAGTTTTCCATTTGAAAGTAACTATTTGAAAGTAATATAATTTTCGTTTCTTAGCGGATGAGTGATGATAATGAGTACTAAATTCAGGGTAATGCTTTTAAATCCACTATGATATCAAAAGCAAGAAAGTTATTGCAAAATTTGTTATTGAAGCAAAGTTCATGTCCATGCAAATAAAGGTGGAATTTGGCTTGAAGGCGTTTAATGAACACCCGATGCGAACATCCCCCATGCGTGAGACATTTTGTTGCATGTTTTTGTATGAAGAAACCGGTCGCCATACTTGTAACGGCTCCTTTCCTGGAGATTATGCATCGCCTCCGAGTTTATGTGTTATGCGTGGTAGTCTAATAACAGAATTTCTACTGAAAAAGTCGACCGAAAGTTGAAACAAATCCTACTGAAAAAAAAGCACACTGAAAAACATCCTTATTTTGTTTCTTGTGACTCCTTCAGGTCACAAGCTAAGATATTTTCATGATATATTTTTAAGGGGCTATAAATATCTAAGTAGATTTATGATTTTTTCACAATAGGCAACCAAAGGGAGATTTCTTGCAGCGATTAAAATTAATTTGCGTCGCTATTATTTCAGGTTTTATAAAACGTATATTTAAAATATGAAAGATAATTCCACTTTCGAATTCTAGAGCCATTTTCACAGAGATATTATTGCTTGCAGACATTCGAAGACGTAGATCTAAAAGAATACAAAAATGCCTTTATATTTGACCCGAACACTGCAGTGTTGATACGGGAAATCTGCTGAAAACGTAGCTAAATATATTCAGACGCATTGTGTACGCCAATTAGATATATTTTAATGACTGAAAACTTTTTAGGTACATTAAATATAAAGGGACGGCTGGGAAGGACATGGATGGGTATGGCTTTAAAAGGAAAACAAATACTACAACGAGTCGAATTTGAATGAAATCAAAATTTGAATTCTGAAGAAACATATTTTGTTATCTGAGAAGAGAACCGGATGAAGAGTAAATGAAAACAATAAATCAGAAAATTAACTACTGATGGGATTCTTACTATAAAATAAAGATAAATGTAATGCTTTTAGCACACACACACACTTTGGATGCACAAATATGAAAACATTTACCAAGCTGATTTAAATAATCTGTGTATTTGGTGATCTATAATGAAACAGTCGTGCAATACAATATTTATTTTTTCAATATATTTAAGTACTCATTTTATAATGTGTCAACAGTCATACGATTTATAGATTTTTAGTGAATTGAGTAAGCGTGTCTATTATCACATTTCACAGAACGAATACATAAAACATTCGAATTGAAAAGCCCGGAAATCAGGACTTTATCTTTGAATTCGTGATATCCTCATTTATAATTTGCTTTCAAAGAAAAAAAAGGGGTAAACTTCTTCATCAGAGTAGTGGATGGGATATCTTGTAAATGCTACAACAGGAGCTGAAATTATTGCTATTGCAAGTTATCTCTTAACATACCAGTTCATTCATGTATTCAACTCTGAAGCATGACAGTCTACAGCATTTCATTATACCTGTTACCGTGTAGGTACTGTGTTGAAAATGTTATAGGTCCATCTCAGCATAATTACGGCATCATATCCTTTTGATTTGCAGGCAGTTTTCTGGTAGCAGAGGATATAACTTAAATTTATGGAACTCCAAATTGAAAACGGAGGAAGGATTTTTTGTTTTTGGTAATAATAATTCCTTCTCTTTGTACGCATAACGTGCGTGTGCAGTTCTAAATTCTGAACGGCATGAATTCAATTCGCGGAATATGAGCTCTGATGAAGAAGATCGCACTCACGCATTGATACCATATTTTCGCGAAACACATTATAGAGGATTCTGGCGCATTTTACTTATTTCCCAAGGGTGTACATTATTTCTTCACCTTAACCCTGTGGATATTCCTAGCTTTTGATCATTTCATACATATTTCATATGTCTGAGCTCTCCCCGTTTGTCTATTTTTTCCCATGTCGGCCATTTTTATTTTGCTGCCTATACATTACCAACTGCAATCGGATTGGGAGCTTGAAAAAAAAGTAGTTTTGCGAGCGAACGAAATCTTCCGATTTCTCGCATTTTCGAGTGCGACTGGAACACGAGCCCGATTTTGTAACAATGCTGGGAAAAATTTTCCGCTCGTTTGCGGGCGTGCGTGAACAAAAACTTAGAGGTTTACCACATCTGCGTTTTTAGTCTCCGCTCGACACACTCCGCAGGGGAGAATGTGACATCGCCTCCAGAGATATATTTGTATTAACCAATTCTCTCACATTCGCATTATTTGTTCGCAGTTGAGGAAGCAAGGTATCCGGTGCACCACACTAAAAAACGTCCCATTTCCCCGCGTTCTTTTCAACCTCGTCCTATTGTCGCGATCTGATTTCTCTATTCAGCGCAAGGCTTGCCGCTGCGCGGATATTTTGGAAGGACATAAAGCGTACGTGCGGTATTCCAAAAAACCCTCTTCTCCACGAATAAGTTTGTTTGATCAAGGCCACTATGCCCGCCTGAGAATTCTCCACGCCATGTCTTATTTCCTTCCCAGGTGCATGTAATATTCACGGGCCATAGTTTCGGCACGATGTCAGAAACTCGATAAGCTTTCATACTCGATAATCCCATGCTCGGAGCTCTGGAAAACTTGGTGCTGCTCTCTCTCCTTTTCTGCTATTTTGCCCTTTCTGTGCACACATTATATTCCCCCTTACCTCGTAGACACATACACATAAATTGTTGCTGAGCTCACATCAAAAAAACTGAAAGGCAAAATACATATCCTTCACTAGAAGTATGATATTATCTCCCTTTTCTAGGTCAATATTTAGACGCATATCATTTCGCGGGGCCGTTATTGCTTTTGTTTCAACTAAGATTCATTTTGATATAAAGAAGTTATTTTTTCATGCATTGAAACACTTTGGAATGGAATGCATCACCAATTTGGAACGTTTAGCATATTTGAAGGATTAGTAAATAAACGCAGTTTTTTACCTGAATCGTGCAGTCGCGAAGGTTTTACGTCATTGAAGGTTCAGCTGAATGCATTTGATAAGGATCAGGGTTGATGGTGGATTATATGTTAAATGAGGCACATGTCAGCAACACACTATGGTATTCTAACTCTTCGTTTGACTGGTCAGTGAAATGCACGTACTTCCCTGAGTGGAATATGTTTTTTGAGTTACGCTTTCGGACTGAACCGTTTGGTCTAGAGAGGAATACTAAAATATTCCATGCCACCGTTTAGAATATATTATATTGTAAGTCATGCAGTTATTTATAGAATCAGAAGAAGGCCAATAAACATATACATTTGAAAAAGTACTGTAGACTACAAATGTTACTGCATTGAAATGTTTTTCGGAAAAATATTAAACACTAAATATATTTATTCAGGTATCGGATTCGAGGGAACGTTTTAAATGAGGACGACTACTAGAGATAAATTACCTATCATACATATTGAAAAGGACTCATTACTTCCAACAAAGAAGTAGCAGGCACGGAAAATCACTTCAATTTTAATCTTACTCTATAAATTAATTTTACAGCTATGTAGTTTTCAAGTAATAAAAAAACCTTTCCACGTTATGTCCCAGTATGAGTTAACAATTTGGCAAAGTTGCATGTAATATATGAAAAAAAATGAAATCGAAAACTTTTCAAAATTCGCTTGGTAACCCTAATGGATTCAAGTCGAGGAATGATAAAAAAAACCCACAAATAACGTCCCTAAAAATTATATTGCGCTAATATCCTATCGATATAGTACTCATAATGTCCAGAATAAAAACACATTAGGCTATCAGGTGGTACCCAATGTAGCAGAACCTTAGCTAACTCTAGCTCAAATAAATGGTGTTAGAATTCGAATGAATAAAAAAGCTCCGAACTCATCTTCTCACGTACTATTCAAAGGTTTCCAAAAAGATTAAATTAATATCGGTTTCATGTTTAAATAATAAAACCGCAAATCCTATCAAACCCACACTAATAAAAGAATTATTTAACGAAGGAAAAGCTCACGAACGTCCAGAATATCAATATCTAACTGGCAAATATATTCTAAAAAGAAAACTTCCAAACCACCAATCGTACCTATATATTTTTAGAAAACTAAACGTCGAAAAGATTAAAAATAATTCATTTTACTTCCAAAATCTTTGGGCTACAAATCCTGGATATTTTTACTTACTAAAAAAATATGCGCGGGTGAAAGACTTCGTTTGCACACTGAATCATGGTAATTCCCTTCAATAGGTGGACCGGGTTTCACCTCCAGGTAACTAGTGAAAATGCAATACTTCAAAGAGAGTACAAAATCAAAACTTCAGAGAGGCTCCTGATAACGAAAAAAAATTATAAAAACCAAGTCACTCATGTCTCACTCCATCCGTGGCCTGGATTAATAGAACCGCCGAACATCACAGCAGGCAGTCCTGACAGGTGAATGCGGAGAGTTGGTGTATTGCCACAACGTGAACGTTAACTCCATTCCAAACTCGTTAGAAGGAACATGGCTCGTCGACGACCCTCAACTTTTTTCAAAAACGAGAATAAAAGGAAGTCGAAGGGGGGGGGGGGAGGAGGATTCTTCACTCGGAATGCACAACAAACAAACATTTCAGGGGCGGGCAGAGTGTATAAAGCAGAGCAGGTCGAGGAATGCACGTTACCAAGCACGAACGGTTATCAGGCGGGGAATGAGGAGAAAAGGGAAAAGGAGAGGATGAGAGGAACGAGGGGTGGTGCGCGGATGAATTTATATGGGAGAGTACACGAGATAGGAGAAGAAGAGAGAGCAAAGGGGCTAACCCGTCCACGGGGGAGTCGGAGGAACGGTCGCGGCGATTAGAAAGAGGGGTAAAGGAAGACGATGCAAACGGGAGAGGCAGTAGGAAGATAGGAAAAATATTGAAAAAAAATTCGAAAGACATGGTCGCGAAAAATGAAAATGAAAAATGAAACACTGCATGCTTTCGGAGGGCGGAAGAGAGGACAACAAAGAGAGGGAGTTACCGAGAGGGAGAGAGAGAGAGAGAGAGAAAAAAAAGCGTAAGAACACTGACATCGCTGGAGGTGACATCTGTTGTCGTTCTCAATGGGGATTCCCTACCCCTACTCCGAAAATGCAGAAACTCTCCCTCACCCCCTTCCTCCAGGACTGTTTTGATGGGGAGGGGGGATGACGAGAGGGGGGTGTGGCGGGTTAAGGGAAACGATGGGACGGGGGATGGCTGAATAGGTG